>NW_026478508.1:0-14499 GCF_026875155.1 Cherax quadricarinatus | reverse complement strand
GGTGGGAGACCTGGTGGCATATGGGGGTTCTATAGTTGGTGTTGGGTGGAGCTGTGGGAGGTTTGTAGGGTGTTTTGGGGATGGTGTGATAGGTTGTGTGGTTCTGAGGTATTGTGTGTGTGCTTCCCCTTGCGTTTGCCCTGCTCTGACTGCCCTCTGCGGGTTCCCCCCTTTGTTCTTTTTCCTACTCCTTTTCGTTTTTTTTGTCCTCTCCCTCAGCTGCTGTGTTCTGTTTTTGTTCTGTCTCTGTCTAGGAACACCCTTTACTTTTCCGAGTATTTAAATCGGGGTTTTTCTTTGGGGGACCGTTCCGCACTGTTTGTCCTGAAATCCTTGATGGTCGGTTTCTCACCTTCGATACCCCTACTCGAAAATTTACAATCTCGTCCCTCTCTTCACCTTTTTCTTTTATGATTTTTCAATCTCCTTCCTTTCTTCCTGCTTCCTTTCAGTGTGTGTTTTTCCTTCTCCCCTGAAGCCCATGGAAAAACCCCTGTTTTTCCCCTTTCTTCCTCGCATTGCCTCCCCTCTGGGTTTGGGTCCTCCCTGTATTTGTGTGTGTGTATTGTATGGGTGTGTGGTGTGTGTGTGTGTGTGTGTATTGTGTGGGTGTGTGCGTGTGTGTGTGTGTGTGCAGTGGTTTTGGATTGTGTACTTCCTAATTCTACTCCCCAATGTGGTTGCAGAGTCGAGACCGCCCCTGGCTCCGCCTCTTCACTGAGTGCTACTAGGTCCTCCTTTTCCCCTGTTCCATGGAATCATCCTCATTTTAAAGCTATTTGGTTCCTGCCTTCCCTACCTCACTTATGGGGCTTTTCCCATTTCCCTGACTCACATGACTGGAAAATACTTCCAAAAATCCCCCTTTTTATTCTCTGAGCTTTAACTTCCAATTTTAACCCCTTGTTTCTGTGCCCCTCTTGGAAAATCCGTCTCTGTCCCCCTGTCTATTCCCCCCGTATTTTTATGTCGTTATCATGTCTCCCCCCGACCCTCGTGTCCTCCCGCGTCGTCAAGCCCATTTCCCAATCTTTCTTCGTAGGACATTTCCCTTAGCTCTGGATCTAACCTTGTGCCCCTCTCTGGAATATCCTGTCTCTGTCCACCTTGTCTATTCCACGCAGTATTTTGTATGTCGTTATCATGTCTCCCCTGACCCTCCTGTCCTCCAGCGTCGTCAAGCCGATTTCCCTCAACCTTTCTTCGTAGGACATTTCCCTTAGCTCTGGATCTAACCTTGTCGCAAACCTTTGCACTATATCTAATTTCTTGACGTGCTTGATCAAGTGTGGGTTCCAAAGAGGAGTTGCATACTCCAGTATGGGCCTGACATACACGGTATACAGTGTCTTGAACAATTCCTTACTAAGGTATCGGAACGCTGTTCTCAGGTTTGCCAGGCGCCCATATGCTGCAGCAGTTATCTGGTTGATGTGTGCTTCCGGAGACATCCTCGGTGTTATACTCACCCCAAGATCTTTCTCCTTGAGCGAGGTTTGCAGTCTTTGGCCACCTAGCCTATACTCCGTCTGCGGTCTTCTTTGCCCTTCCCCGATCTTCATGACTTTGCATTTGGCGGGGCTAAATTCGAGAAGCTAGTTGCTGGACCAGGTGTTCAGTCTGTCCAAGTCTGTTTGAAGTCCTGCCTGATCCTCATCTGATTTAATTCTCCTTATTAACTTCATATCATCTGCGAACAGGGACACTTCTGAGTCTAGCCCTTCCATCATGTCATTCACATATACTAAAAATAGCACTGATCCTAGGACCGACCCCTGCGGGACCCCGCTCGTCACAGGTGCCCACTGTGATACTTCATCACTGACGATGACTCGTTGTTGCCTCCCTGTCAGGTATTCTCTGATCCATTGCAGTGACCTTCCTGTTATATGCGACTGATCCTCTAGCTTCTGCACTAATCTCTTGAGAGAAACTTTGTCAAAGGCCTTCTTGCAATCCAAGAAGATGCAATCAACCCACCCCTCTCTCTCGTGTCTTACTTCTGTTGCTTTATCATAAAACTCCAGAAGGTGTGTGACACAGGATTTGCCTTCCATAAATCCGTACTGGTTGGCGTTTATACTCTTGTTCCGTTCCAGGTGCTCCACCACTCTCCTCCTGATAATTTTCTTCTTTTGACTTTACATACTATACACGTCAGTGATACAGGTCTATAGTTTAGTGCCTCTTTTCTGTCTCCTTTTTTAAAAATGGGAACTACATTTGCCGTCTTCCATACCTCTGGTAGTTGCCCAGTTTCAGGGAATGTGTTGAGGATTGTGGTTAGTGGCACACACAGCATTTCTGCTCCCTCTCTAAGGACCCACGAGAAGATGTCCGGTCTCATTGCCTCTGAGGTATCAAGGTCCCTTAGTAGCTTCTTCACCTCCTCAGTTGTATGTATGTCATTCAACACTTGTTGGTATATTCCCTTGCTGGTGTCCCCCTCTGTTCTCTCCTCCCAGAGGCCTCCTTGTCTCCACTGTAAATACTTCATTAAATCTCATGTTGAGCTCCTCATATACCTCTAAATCGTTTCTTGTGAGTTCCCCACCTACTTTCCTCTGCCTGATCACCTGGTCTTTGACTGTTGTCTTCCTCTTAATGTGGCTATACAGCAGTTTCGGGTCATACTTGACTTTCGATGCTATGTCGTTTTCGTACTGTCGCTGGACCGCCCTCCTTATCTGTGCATACTCGTTTCTGGCTCTTCGACTAGTCTCTCTATTTTCCTGGGTCCTTTCACTTTGGTCTTCCCATTATTTCTATTGCCCTTGGGAACAAACCTTTCCTCTGCCTCGTTGCATTTTGTTGTTACATATTCCATCATCTCGTTTACTGACTTTCCTACCAGTTCTGCGTGCGTTTGTGTGTGTGTGTGTGTTGTGTGTGTGTGTGTGTGTGTGTGTGTGTGTGTGTGTGTGTGTGTGTGTGTGTGTGTGTGTGTGTGTGTGCGTGTGTGTGTGTGTGTGCGTGTGCGTGTCTGTGTATTTGTGTGTGTTGATCCTAAGCCAGGTCCATTAACCTGGCCAGCTGGAGGTCAGCTGGTCTCCTACCCGGTTAATTAACCCTGCAGCAGCAGGTGGTAGAAGAGGGTGTCTTGAACCTACCACCACTACCACTACCATCACTTTCAAAGTGGTGGTAGTGGGTTGCATTGCCACATTAGTTATGCTGTATATTGTGTATGTTTGACGTGTATAAGTGTGTTTAAGAATTAGCGAGTGTTATTAGCCTGTGCTTATTTTATTATTATTGTCATTATTATTATTATTATTATTATTATTATTATTATTATTATTATTATTATTATTATTATTATTATTGGTGGAGGTGATGAAGACCACTACGGTGCTCTCCACCATCTCCAAGGCTGGGGGACTGATTACCTCATTATGTCTTTGAATTTGTACTGATAAAGCCACTGGATGGCGAAACGTCTACAAATAAAGATACCCAGATGTTGCTCATGTTTATAATTCTTCATCATTGTCGGTATCGTGTACCATACATGTCCAACACACCAGTGGTGTTAATATGAAGATTTGTAGTCGAGTTGGTCAATGGTTAATAAACGGATTCCAAGATTATTTTTATTAATATTATTATTTACTATTTTACCAAATAAACAAATCTGGAAACACCAAATGAAACTCAGTACCGTATTTTCCGGCATATAAGGCGCACGAGTGTTGGCTGCTTGCTGGCACTAATGTTACCAAGCAGTTATTTACTAACTTAACGTTACTAAACAACTGCTAAAGCATAACCCTGACCTTGAACATATAAAGCGCAAAGGGATTTTCCAAAACTTGTTTTGGGGAAAAGCGCGTCTTATATGCCGGAAAATACGGTAAATACTCTCCTGGCTCTAAGATGCATCAGTCATTAAATATTGAAGCCTTTCAGAAGAGGCAAACTTAAAATTTATAACAATTTCACACTGTTTTACACATAAAAACCGTCAACTTTGCTCCTACACATTTTAGTTTCCTCTTCCGCCGCCTTCGAATATTGTGGCGCCTCTATCGAACGCCAGAAACTCCGTCACGGGGGATTTTGGAAGGTTATCCCAGCCGTTACCAGGATGCTGGGATCGGGTTCAACAATTTGTGTCATAGGACTTGCGAACATTGCAGTTGTTCCAAGAATTTGGTCCTCGTTACCGTACACAAGTGGTGATAGTTTGAAACTGATTGGATGAGGCGTTCTCCAGTTACGATCGAGATAAAATCAAAACGTTGGAGAGAGAAAAATAAATAATAATAATAATAATAATAATAATAATAATAATAATAATAATAATAATAATAATAATAATAATAATAATAATAATAATAATAACTAATCATAATTTTTTTTTTTTTATTCGCCGGTATTCTCCCGGCCCGGGTCTTTTGCAAGTAGTGGTGACCCGGCCTTGGCTCCCTATCTGGGGAGTATCCCGAGACTTAAGTCTCCCATGGGAGGAGGTACAAGTACCCCCTCATCTTTGGGACCAACTATCCCCAGGCCTAGCCACATTCCCCGCCCATTATTATTATTATTATTTATATTATTATTATTATTATTATTATTATTATTAATTATTATTATTAAATTTTTATTATTATTTATTTTTATTATTATCATTATCATTATTATTATTATTATTATTATTATTATTATTATTATTATTATTATTATTATTATTATTATTATTATTATTATTATCTGCAAGGCCACTAAAATATTACAAGGAAAATATTTACAATATAAAAAAACAATTTGAAATACTTTCTGAAATAAAACAAAAAATCATAAATGAATACAAAAGAAACAAAGAATTCCTACCTAAAAAAAAATCCAAAATGATCACCACAAATCCCACAATAACAAACAAACACCTACAATATCACCGGGAAATCCCAACTCAAAATTGCAATTTCAGTGTAGCTATGAGTGGTGGTGGTGGTTGTGGTGGTTGTGGTGGTTGTGGTGGTTGTGGTGGTTGTGGTGGTTGTGGTGGTGGTGGTTGTAGTGGTGGTGGTGGTAGTGGTGGTGGTGGTAGTGGTGGTGGTGGTAGTGGTGGTGGTTGTAGTGGTGGTGGTTGTAGTGGTGGTGGTTGTAGTGGTGGTTTGTGGTAGTGGTGGTGGTAGTGGTGGTGGTGGTAGTGGTGGTGGTGGTAGTGGTGGTGGTGGTAGTGGTGGTGGTTGTAGTGGTGGTGGTTGTAGTGGTGGTGGTTGTAGTGGTGGTTTGTGGTAGTGGTGGTTTGTGGTTGTGGTGGTGGGGTAGTGGTGGTGGTTGTAGTGGTGGTGGTTGTAGTGGTGGTTTGTGGTAGTGGTGGTGGTGGTAGTGGTGGTGGTTGTAGTGGTGGTGGTAGTGGTGGTGGTGGTAGTGGTGGTTTGTGGTAGTGGTGGTGGTGGTAGTGGTGGTGGTTGTAGTGGTGGTGGTAGTGGTGGTGGGTGGTAGTGGTGGTTTGTGGTAGTGGTGGTGGTGGTAGTGGTGGTGGTTGTAGTGGTGGTGGTTGTAGTGGTGGTTTGTGGTAGTGGTGGTGGTGGTAGTGGTGGTGGTTGTAGTGGGGTGGTAGTGGTGGTGGTGGTAGTGGTGGTGGTGGTAGTGGTGGTGGTTGCAGTGGTGGGTGGTTGTAGTGGTGGTGGTTGTAGTGGTGGTGGTTGTAGTGATGGTGGTGGTAGTGGTGGTGGTTGTAGTGGTGGTGGTGGTAGTGGTGGTGGTTGTAGTGGTGGTGGTGGTAGTGGGGTGGTTGTAGTGGGGTGGTTGTAGTGATGGTGGTTGTAGTGGTGGTGGTCGTAGTGGTGGGTGTGGTGGTGGTGGTGGTGGTTGTAGTGGTGATGGTGGTGGTTGTAATAGTGGTGGTGGTGGTGGTGGTGGTAGTGGTGGTGGTAGTGGTGGTGGTGGTGGTGTGGTAGGTGGTGGTAGTGGTGGTGGTGGTGGTGGTGGTGGTTGGTGGTGGTAGTGGTGGTGGTAGTGGTGGTGGTGGTGGTAGTGGTGGTGGTTTAGTGGTGGTGGTGGTAGTGGTGGTGGTTGTAGTGGTGGTGGTTGTAGTGGTGGTGGTGGTAGTGGTGGTGGTTGTAATAGTGGTGGTTTAGTGGTGGTGGTCGTAGTGGTGGGGGTGGAGTGTTGGTGGTGGTAGTGGTGGGGTTTGTAGTGGTGGTGTGTTGTAGTGGTGGTGGTGGTAGTGGGTGTGGTTGTAGATGGTGGTTGTAGTGGGTGGTTGTAGAGTGGTGGTGGTGGTAGTGGTGGTGGTTGTAGTGGTGGTGGTTGTAGTGGTGGTGGTGGTAGTGGTGGTGGTTGTAGGGTGGTGGCGTAGTGGTGATGGTAGTAGTGGTGGTGGTTGTAGTGGTGGTGGTCGTAGTGGTGGTGGTCGTAGTGGTGGTGGTTGTAGTAGTGGTGGTTGTAGTGGTGGTGGTTGTAGTGGTGGTGGTTGTCGTGGTGGTGGTTGTAGTGGGTGGTGGTTGTAGTGGTGGCGGTTGTAGTGGTGGTGGTGGTTAGTGGTGGTGGTGTAGTGGTGGTGGTGGTAGTGTGTGTGGTTGTAGTTGATGGTGGTTGTAGTGGTGTTGGTGGTAGTGGTGGTGATTGTAGTGGTAGTGTTGTAGTGGTGGTGGTTTTAGTGGTGGTAGTTGTAGTGATGGTGGTTGTAGTGGTGGTGGTGGTAGGGGGTGATGGTTGTAATGGTGGTGGTCGTAGTGGTGGTGTTGGTTCTCGCCTACAATGAGGCAGGCCAAAGCAGCATGGGTTCGAGTCCTTGGCTAGCCCGCAGTGTTGTTATTGATCAATACCACTTGTTCGTGGGCACAATAATATATATATATATGTATATTTTAATTTTTATATAATATATATATATTATATATATATATAAAATTTTATATAAAATATATATATATATAATATATATATATTTATATATATATATTTTATGTCGTGCCAAATAGGTAAAATCGGTCAATTAGCAAGAACTCATTTAAAATTATGTCTTTTCTAAAAATTTTCCCTATTATGTTGAAAGACATATTTTTTTCATATATGTTTATCTAAAAATTAATAATTTTGTACCAAAAGAACCTTAGAGAACTTACCTAACCTTATTATAACAAGCACAATTTAATTTAGCTTATCCAGCTAAATATATTTTAGATAAATTTACATTAATTTAATAATAAACAAATACAATTAAATACATTTTTTTTCGTTAGGTTCCGAGTTATTTTTTCGAAATTATTGCATACACAAATTTTCGCTTGCCTTATTCGGCAAGATAACTGTTGGTATTTAATCCAAAATCGCAAGTTTTACCTATTCCGCACTACATACATATATTCACTAACACATTACGGCTAACCAGGGGATCGAACCCGTGTCGTTTTAGCCCACTTCGTGGGAATCAAGTTAACTCTGAAGAACCCAAACCATCGCTTGTCCTCGCAACTTGAACTAAGTCTAGTTCGCTAGCCTAGCGAACTGGACCGTCCTTAGGAGGTGAGGGGCCCAACTGGGAACAATTTTGGTTTGCTCCATGTATGGAAAAGAATCAAATTGTGAGCTTTAAAAAGTACATGCGAATTAATAGACAAACAGATATAAGCTATATTTTAATTTAAAATTTCGGACATATAAGCCTACAAGTAACAAACAAAATAATCACAATACCACTTACTTTAGTGACTGTAAAATGATTTATTAAAAATATTGATTAATTTTTTGTTCAGAAAAAATAACTATCAGAATTTAAGTGCACCAGCGGTCATGTCAACGAGTGAGTCTCCTTCAGTCTTCAATTCAACATCTCCAAGATGGCCACTCTCACTGTCAGTAAATAAATTCCGACTTTGATTGTCTTCCGTAACTTCTTCAGACTGGCTGCCTTCCGTGTCATCATCATCAGTGTTGTGACTCGACTCGCTTTTCTGCATTTTCTGGGATGTTTAGTTGATATACTTATCTAATGTACCTTTCTGATCTTCTGCTTCGGCCTTCTTTGCCTTACCTGGAGTTTACCTGGAGAGGGTTTCAGGGGTCAACGCCCCCGCTGCTCGGACTGAGACCAGGCCTCATCGTGGATCAGGGTCTGATCGACTAGGCTGTTACTGCTGGACGCACGGAAACTGACGAACCACAGCCCGGTTAGTTAAGTACTGACTTTAGGTGCCTGTCCAGTGCCTTCTTGAAGACAGTCAGGGGTCTATTAGTAATCCCCTTTATGTAGCCTGGGAGGCAGTTGAACAGTCTTGGGCCCCGGACATTTATTGTGTTGTCTCTCAATGTACTCGTGGCGCCTCTGCTTTTCATCTGGGGAATGTTGCATCTCCTGACGAGTCCTTTGCTTTCATAAGGAGTGAATTTTGTGTCCAGGTTTGGTACCAATCCCTCCACGACGCTCTTACTGCTACTTAAATATTTTATGCCGATGTCTCTCGGTCTTTTACTCATATTTACAGACACCACAAGATCCTAAAAAAAAATAAATAAAATGAAAGTGGCATCCATTGCAGAACTGATAAAAAAAACAGTATATATAATGTTTTTAATGTCCAATGTCGGGTAAAATCACCACCCCATCGGGCAACTTCGCCACCGCTCTCGGGGAAATTCGCCAACATATTAGGTCCAAAGCCTCTTTTTTTTTTATACTTCGTGTTGTCGTGTGTACTTGACAAGCCGAGAGTAGATTGCACTCTAGGGCGGGGGCTGCTTAGGCGCGGGGGCCCTCATAGACGCGGGGCCCAATTGGGAGTAATCGGGTTCAATCGGCTTAAGGCCGATTGAACCAATTGCGATTGAGCAATCCTACAAACAACATGAGCCTAGCCTAGCTAGGCTTATGTAGGATTTTTTGGTCCATTGGTTTAGAGCGTCATGAATTTTGACTTGTTTCCCACGAGGTGGGCTAAAACAACACGGGTTCGATCCCCTAGCTAGCCACAGTGTGTTATTGATTAAATGCCACTTGTTCGTGGTTACAATAATATATATATATATATATATATATATATATATATATATATATATATATATATATATATATATATATATATGTGTGTGTGTGTGTGTGTGTGTGTGTGTGTGTGTGTGTGTTGTGTGTGTGTGTGTTGTGTGTGTACTCACCTAGGGGTCGAGTTCTAGCCCTGGCCCCGCCTTTTCAATGGTCGCTACTAGGCAATCTCCCTGAACGGGGAGCTTTATCATACCTCTGCTTAAAGCTATGTAGGATCCTGCCTCCACTACATCGCTTCCCAAACTATTCCAATTCCTGACTACTCTGTTGCTGAAGAAATCTTCCTAACACCCGGATCACTGTGCTTCAATTTCCAACTGTGTCCCCTTTTTGCGTGTCCCATCCGGGAACTCCTGTTTTTGTCCACCTTATCAATTCCTGCGTTTTTTGTAGTCGTTATCATGCCCCCCCCCTATCTCCCCTGTCCATCAGGTCGTCAGGTCGTTTTCCCTTAACCCTCCTCGTAGGACATCCCCCTTTGGCCGCATCCCTCCAATATGGGCCAACGAACACCGGGGTACAGGGTCCTAAACGTTTCCTTTTTAAGATGTCGGAATCTGTTCGAGGTTTCTGGCCCCAATACTGCACAGTTTTTTGGTTTATATTTCTTCGGAAAGGCCTGGGGTTAACTCCCCCAAGATCTTTTTCCTTTATGAGGGTTTTTAAACTTTGGCCCCCTAACTGACCCGCTGCGGGCTTCTTTGCCCTTTTTCCCCCAAACTTCATGACTTTGCACTTGGTGGGGTTGAAACCCCGGGGCCCAAAGCTGGGCCAGGCTGGGAGCCTGTTCAGATCCCTTTTTTGTTCGCCTGGTCTTCAAACGAATGAATTTTTCTCATCAACTTCACGTCTCTGCAAACAGGGGCACTTCGGAACTTTCCTTTCCTCATGTCATTTACAAATACCAAAACACACTGGTCCTAGACGACCTCTGTGGGGCCCCGCTTGGTCACAGGGCCCACCACACCTCCCATGTACCATGACCGCTGCGTCTTCCTGACAAAGTATTCCGTGATGCATTTAGTGCCTTCCCTGTTATCCCGCTTGGTCCCCAGTTTTTGCACTAATCCTTTTGTGGAACGTGTCAAACGCCCCTTGCAGTCCAAAAAATGCAATGCACCCACCCCCCCCCTCTGTCTTACGCTGTCACCATGGCATGAATCCCGTAGTTCGGACACAGGGTTTCCCGTCCCCAAACCATGTTGGGGCTGTTAAAGAACCGTCCCTTTTTAGGGGTTTTCCCCCACCTTCTCCTAAAATCTTTTTCCCTGATTTGCATATATACATGCATGACACTGGTCTGTAGTTTAAAGCTTCATGTCGCCCTTTTTAAAAATTTTGGGACTACATTTGCGTCTTTCCCTTTTCACAATCTCCCTGTTCGATAGTGATTGAATATTGTTGTTAGGGGTACACATACGCCTCTCCCCTCTTGTTGGTGTGTGTGGTGTGTGTGTGTTTGGGGGTTTTGTGTGTGTCTGCCGAATTAAAATTTGGGATTTTTTTCTTAAAAGCAAACTCATCTTGCCATATAAGACAGCCATATTATAATAATATTAATAATAAAAAATTATAAATTTAAATATATATATTATAAAAATATAAATATTATATAAATTTTAAAAAATATATATATATATATAAAAATATATATAAAATAATATATGTCGTGCCGAAAGGGAGAACTTGCGTCTTGGGTTAAAAAACAACGCCATTTTGCCCTATAGGACAAGTGCAAATTTGTGTATGCAATAATTTTTGCCAAAAACATTCTGAAACCAAAAAGAAAAAAATATAAAAATTTTTACTGTGTTTTTTTAGTATTAAATTATTGAAAAATCTAAAAAAAATTTAGTTGGGTTAGGCTAAAATAAATTAAACCCTTGTTAAAATAAGGTTGGGTAAGTTTTCTAATTCCCCTTTTGGTGAAAAATTAAAAATTTTTTTTACATCAACATTAATGAAAAATATATATTTTTTAAAACGTAAAGAAAAATTTTTAGAAAGGATTTAAATTTTTTAAAAAAGTTTCTTTAAAAATTTGACCGTTTTAACATTTTTCCGGAAACGACATAAAATATATTATTTTAAATATATATATTAAAATAAATATATTTATAAAAATATATATATATAAAAAATATATATAATTTTATATAAAAATATAATTTTAAATAATATATATAAATACGAAATTAAAGATAGAAATAGAAAAAAGGGCCAATACTTTAGACAAGTTTGCACAAACATTATAACATTAATTATAACTTTTCTCAAGGGAAAGCCCCAAAGTCGGGGGGGCTAGGGAAATCAAGTTTGATTCGAAAAAGAGGGGAAATAGTTTCCATTTTCCTCTGACCAAAAACCCCCTTCACCAAAACCAAAGAAACTTTCCCAAGTTTTCTGTCTACGTCTGTGCCCTATAAAAAAAAACTTTTTCGGGACAAACGGGTTTCTAAATTATTATTATTTTTATTAATATTTTTAATTATTTTTATTAATTATTATTTTTAAATTATTATTATTAAATTGTGAAAAACACCCTGGGAAAACTGGGGAGAGTAATTTAAAAATGAAACTTGTAGGAATTTTTAACCCGGAAACTGAGTTTCCATCATCCTCAGCCAAAATTGTGCTGTGGGTTTCCCCCATTTTGGGCCAGGGCCCACTCCCTGCCCCGGGGGATTCACGGAACCTCCGTTTGGTATCAGGGAAAAACCCACGGGGCGCCCCACCCCAAGAATTCGGATCCCAGACCAAGAACTGGGGGTTTGCATATCCCCCGGGCCAAACCTTGGGGAAACCCACCACGGCGCGGATTTTTTTGAACGGCACGAAGAACTCTGTGCCCATTGTACCAAAGGGTTCCGAAACCCCGGGTGCCCTACCTGTTAAACTCCCCGGGCCCCAAGTTTCCCCCTTTCCCCCCGTAGACACTTCACAATGACCCCAGGGGGGCAAGCCCGGGAGGTTTGGGGCCCCGTACATTTTGGTGTACTTTACGTCAGAATTTGAAACCCCTTACTCAGTCATTGCACGTCCCCCGTCCTTCCCTTCCCCCCTTTCCCCCCCCGCTGAATTTCGCTGTGGGGCCTAAATGGGCCCCCTTTTTGCAAATCCGCACACCACCCCGCCGTTAGTGAAACACTGATTTTTGGGTACATCTTTTGGGCCCATAGAGCCGGAGAGGTACCCCCCCTTTCCCCCAAAATTTTTGCCACGAATGTACAAGGGGGGGGGGGAAAAAAAAAAAGACCCCCTTTTTTTAAACCGGGGGGAACCCAAGGGCCGGCCCACCAGTTTGGGAAGAGCCCCGGCCCGGGGATCCATCCCGGGCAAATCAAATAATAGAATAGAAAAAACCCGGACGGGGAAAAGGTTTTAGCCAGCCAGGAAAACCCAGGGGGGGGTTAGCCACCCAGAATAACCCAAGAGATTTTAGCCAGTCAGGATAACCCGGGGAGATTTTAGTCACCCCGGAAAAACCCAGGGGAGGGGTTAGTAGCCACGAAAACCCCAAAGGGGAGATTTTAGCCAACCGGGAAATAACCCAAGAAAGTCAGTCTTATTTCCATTATGGTCCTTCAATCTTGTCCCCCAGGATGCCACCCACACCAGTCCACTAACACCCAGATAGTTAGTGCTAGGTGACCAGGGACAGCATTTTTAAGGGTGAGTAACACCTGCTGTCTCATTAAAGCTAGCAGTAAGTAGGTGCTTCAGTTTTAGTCCCCTGTGTCACTGTTCACCTAGCAAAAGAAAAGTACCTAGTGTTAGTCGACTGGTGTGGGTCACATCCTGGGGATGAGATTTTTTTAACCTCCTCCCAGGGTTTAAAATCCCAACAAATTTTATATTTTATTAGCTACTTATCTTAACAAAGTACCAATGGAATTTGAGCGTTTTTTATAAACTAACTACTCCCTTCCTATTAGAAAAAAAAAAATTTGGGGGAGACAAAAAGAGAATGAAAAATGCAAGAAAGATTTTTGAAATCGAAAACCCGGACGTGTGATATCAGGAGATTTTAATATAAAAATAAAATATTAAAAAAATAAAAAAAAAAAAAAAAAAAACAACACAAAAGTTACCCCCTTTCCATATACACACTAAAAATAATGATCCCCTACGGAAACAGCAGCAAAAGTGACTTCAAGAAAACTTAAAACGTTTTAATGTATTCTCATTAAATACTGTAAAGGAGGACCAAGACTTTTACGGGGTTCCCATAGACCCCAACGACAACACTTTATAGAAAGCCCCTTGTTATACAAACATTTGGGGGTAATTTGGGCATTGTTGTCCCAGGAGCGACTCACCCCAGTGCTAACACCCAGTTCCCATTTTACTGGTGGGTGAACATAGAAAACAGTGTAAGGAAAACGCCCAATGTTTCTACCCTCGGGGGGAATGGGGAAACCGGACCCCCCACCGTGTGAAACGAGAGCTTTAGCCACCAGGCCCGGTGAATCATGTACTGTAAAAGGGAGTGTATCTCCCAGTGATACCGGGGTTTTCCTGGAAGAGTTTGGGGGTCAACGCCCCCGGGCCCGGTCTGTGACCAGGCCTCCTGGGGGATCAGAGCCTGATCAACCCGGCGTTTCTCTGGGTGCACGCAAACCAAAGTACGACCCAGCCCGGTGATCAGGAACCCAAATTTAGGTGCTTGTCCAGTGCCACTTGAAGATGCCAGGGGGGCTGTTGGTAATCCCCCTTATGCATGCGGGAGGGAGTTGAACTCTCGGCCCCGACACTTATTGTATGGGCCTTAACGTGCTAGTGAACCCCGCTTTTTGTTGGGGGGTGTTGCATCTCTGCCAAGTCTTTTGCTTTCGTATGAGGATTTTTGGTATAGTCCCCCTAGGGTTTTTCCCGGTTTTATATAATCATTTTTCTCCCCGCTGCATTCCCCGGGAATACAGGTTCAGGAACCTCAAACGTCCCAGAATTGAGGTGTTTTATCTCCTTTTGCGCGCCGTGAAGGTTCTCTGTACATTTTCTAGGTCAGCAATTTCCCTGCCTTGAAAGGTGCTGTTAGTGTGCGCAAAATTCCAGCCTTTGAAAAAAAAGTGACCTAAAAGTGTCATCAGGGCTTGACATCCCTCGTTTTTAAGGTTCTCAAATCCATCCGTCATTTTTTAGGATCGATCGTACAATGTTTTGGTCCTTTGGGTGAGATCCCCCGACAGATCCTCCCAGGTCTTTGACGTTGGGTTTCGCTCTATTTTGTGGGCCCAAATTTGTTTTGACTCTGATGAAGATTTAATTTCCCCGTGTTTACCATATCTGAGTAATGAAAATTTCTCATCGTTGAACTTATATTGTTTTCTGCAGGCCACTGAAAGATTTGGTTGAGTCACCTGGAGCCTTTAGGGTCTGCAATGGAAAAAACAGCATGCAGATTTTGGGTGTCACTGCAAAGGAAAACCTGCGGACTGACATCCTTTTCTATGTCAGATATGAGGATGAGGAACAAAGGGGGGGCGGTACTGTGGGCCTTTTGG
>NW_026478507.1:0-10773 GCF_026875155.1 Cherax quadricarinatus | reverse complement strand
TATTTTAATTCCAATTTTTTTTACCCGGGTCCGCCCTTCCCACCCAAACCCCAACCCTTTCCCACCCCTCACCCAAACCTATTTCTAGTAAGCCGATTTGTTTGTTTTACACGCATTCCAAGCCCCCCCAAGCATTTCCAACACCCTTCCTATCTTTCTCAACCTTTCCACACCGTATCAGTACAGCTGTATCATCACAATCCTACCCCTCTTTGGGTCCTGCCTCCTCCCCTTTTGAACTCCCCCCTAACTTTCATAAAACGGGTGCGTAGCACGCGAACAAAATCTGAGACAAAGGACACGCTTTCCACCCCTTTTCTCCTTTCCACAACCCACCCAACCCTACCATTATTTGCACCTTTTACCCCCCTCAGAAAAAAGATCTCAGTGTTCTTCCCCCTGTTTTTTCCTTACCAACAAAACCCAACCCTGTCCTCTGTGCTTCCTAACTTTTTTCCCCTTTAACATACAATTCATCTTTCCTAGCGTATGGGCCAAAGGCCTGTATCAGTGTTCCCCCTTTCTTATGTTCTTACGTTTAAAAATTTTATTGTCTTAAGCGGCAGTTGCCTTCAGCATATTTTCAGGTCACTGTTCTTTCTCTGAGCGTTTTTATATTTTGTTACTCGTTTAATAGCAACAATATAAACTTATTTGGTTCTAGTTTAAATGTTCGCTTTGATTTGAGTTTGTATCAAAATAGAAAAAAGCAGTCATAGTGGGAAGAAACCATGGGACAGGGGGGGTTTGGAAACCCCAGGAGAAGGAATCGTAAAACCCGGGGCCGTGCAATTTCGTGAGTCAGTACACAAATATCCCGCCCATAAAAGAGAGAGTTACGACGCGTTTCGCCGACTTGCCATTGACAAAGTCACACAAACCCAGAGGGGGAGTAGGACGGCTATAAATAGGACCCCTATTTTTTCCGCCTACTCCACCTCTGGTTAATGTGCTGTCAAGGGCAAGTCGGACCCAAACGTCGTCGTAAACTTCTCTTTTATGTACGGGTTTTTGTGTATCGTTTAGACACGGTATTGTGCCTTTTTGTTATTTTTTGTGAGTCAGAGCTGAGGAAAAGGACGTTAAGAACAGGCGAAAAAGTTGCAACCGTAAAAAAAGGTTTGGTTGCAAAGTTACTGATTTTGAAACTTAATTAGGGTTGAAAACTCTCTTTGCAACGTTATTTGTAAAAGTAAATTTAAGGGGGTGTTCCTCTATGGTCAACTCTGTTACTTGCTACCCTTAAAAAAAATTTTTTACGAGTGCCTGATTACATTTGCATTTCTTAACAAGAAAAAATAAATTTCTGTCTTTTTAAATTAGCCTTTTGTATTAATAATTTAAGTGGAATTGCACAAAAAAACGGCTGTCATGTTTATTAACCCGGAAAAAAGGTTACACCAACACCCACCTAAACAGTGTTTATGTCCTGATGCTAACTGTGTAAGAACAAAAAGGGAAAAGGGGGAAAAACCCGCGGGGCCTGTTGGTCCCCTACTAGGCAGGTCCTCAAAAACCAACCCATAAAAGAATAACTGCAACCCAAAATAAACCCTTTTTTAATCCTATTTTACTCATTTCAAGCCCCATTCAAATCCAACCTCTCTACTATGTATTTATCCAAACCCAAATTTGAAATTACCCAAGGTTTTAGTTCTATCACCCTACGGGCAGACTGTTCCATCACCAACTACCCTATTACCTGAGAACTAAGAAAAAAAGAAAGGAAGAACAAAAACGGGTCATTTTTTTTTATACAAAAAAAAAGTTTACAAAAACTTTAAAAAAGCAAAAAACCCAAAATTTTTCCAAAAACCCCACATTTTTTTTTCCTATGACAGATGTGCTGGATGACGCTTTCACAAGACATTCACTAAACTTACCTGATTTTTTAAAAACGCAAAACTAAAAAAGGGAAAAATTTGCGTTTTGGGGGGATGGCAAGAGAAGAACACCCCAGTCATCCCCCGTCGGCTGCGGGTCCTCCGGTATGAATATATCAAACCCTTTTTTAAAACTCCTTTCATGTTTGAGGTAAAATTTAAAAATGAAAAATATAAGATATTTTACACTGTATCACTCGAATATTTTGGGGGTTTTCCCTTTTAAAAAGAGTTTTTTTCTATCCCTTTATGTTTTGGGATTATTGAAAAGGGCACACAGGGGTATACAGGATCGCTGAGAAGGGATACCTAATTCTAGCTATCTTTGCAATGCTGTAAGATGAGGGAATTATATCGGAAGGTTTTTTCTCCCCATCCTACATCTTACTGTCACATTGACAAGGATGTCACCGCAAAAGTGAAAAATATCTAAAACATATTCCAAACCTTCCTGTGAAAAAGTCAAAAATGAAAATAAAAAAAATTTTTTTTTTACTCTTTTGTCGACAAAATTCATGAATATTTAATAGGAAGAAGAGCTTAGACACTGATAGAATTAACTTTATTTTTTATCATTACTAAGTACTCTTTTTTTCTTATACTAGTACTACAATATATTATTATTTTCTCTTTGTTATCATGACTTGGGAGTCATGGTAAGCAGAAATCTAAACCCAAGACAGCAGTTTTAGTGTGCGCAACAAGGCTAACAGTTACTAGTTTTTATATCAAAAAGTTTTGTAACAGAAGTTCAAAATTATTTTACAGCTCATACATCAAGTGAGGCCCATTAAAGTTTATCTGCCATTTTGGTCCCCTTACTACGGGTGGATTGACTTTTTAAGAGAACATACAGAAAGAATGACAAAAACGATTTATGTGTAAGGAATCTCCCGATGAAGATAGACTTAAACCCCTTAAACCCACTCTTTTGGAGAGCGTAATTGAGGGGAATATAATTGAAGTGTAAAAGTGGATGACTTTGCAAAACAAAGGAGTTTTAAAAAAGTATGAGGGTGTAAACCCGGGAAAAACCAGAAATAAGGGTTTAAAGTTGGAAAATTTGTTTTAGAAAGGCAATAAGTACTGTTTCTAATAGAGTTGTAGATGTTGGAACAATCTTCCAGGGGGTGATAAAAGTAGGATTTTGGGAGGGTTTTAAAAAAGAGTTTGGAAAATATAGAGTGGAGGGGCGGGTTTATTTGCATTGGGGACGAGAGTAAATTTTTGGGTACAGGGAAGAGGTTTTTGAAAGGACCTGCCTTGTATGGGCAGTAGGGCCTTTTACAGGTTCCTCCATTTTTTATGTTCTCTGGGCTAACCGGAATCGCTCCGCATCCCCAAAGATTTATGTGTTAAAAATTTTCTTCAAATCTTGATTCCCCCATTCAGTTTAGTTACTTGTTTTTTTTTTCCAACTGAAAAGAATTTTATACTTTTTTTTTACCAGATAAACTTCACGTCTTTCTTCTTATTTTAAATTTTTTCGTAAGTTTATATGGGGTTTTAATACTCCCCAGCTTTCTTCTGGATCCTAATATCCTCAGCTTTTTTGGAGCCTTAATCTCCTCAGCTTTCTTTTCCGGACTTTAAACTCCTCAGCTTTCTTCTAGAGCTCTTGATACTCCTCAGCTTTCTTCCGGAGCTCTTAATACTCCTCACCTTTCTTCCGGAGCTCTTAACACTCCTCAGCTTTCTTCCGGAGCTCTTAATACTCCTCAGCTTTCTTCCGGAGCTCTTAATACTCCTCAGCTTTCTTCCGGAGCTCTTAATACTTCTCAGATTTCTTCCGGAGCTCTTGATACTTAGGGTCGGACGGTTGGTGGAGATGAGTGGGAAAACGGAAACCATGCAGGGGTATCGGTGTACCCCTTGTATGATTGGGGAAAAATATGGAATGATTTCAGAAAGCTTACGTTGATGCCGAGTGTGAGAGAGTTGGTTTATAGATTTATAATGGGAATTTTAGCTTCAAAGACTGCATTGCTCGTAATGGGATCGGTAAGGGAAGCGACCTGTGATCATTGTAATGAACGAGAACAGCTTTTCACGCCGTTTATTTCTGTGAGAGTTGGGAGGGGGTCGGTTATGTGACAATGAGTTTTCAGATTGTTGAGTGGGGGAAAAGTAGAGTTTCTGCGAGCCTAACTTTTGAGTATACGGGAGTCTCTGAGGACGTGAGACGGTCTATTATGTACGTAGTGGCGGATTTCTGTTTTTTTCTTGGAATGAGGGACACGCGGGGGGGGGGTTAGAAATTAGGGCAGTTGCGGCAGGTATATATCGTAAACGGTCGGCAGGGGAATAAAATATTTATGGGTAAAGTGGAAAGTGGGAAAATTCTTTTTTTTCCGGATTCATACGCAACATTACAGTCAATGGACTTCATTATTTTGGCAAGCTTATTATCATGTAGGGGACTGTTTTCTCTTTAAGAGGAGTCACTTTGTTTTTTGGAGGGGGAAGGGGGCGCTTGATGTAGGTTTTCGAGAGAGATTGTGTTGGATTGGAAGGGCATGTAAAGTGTGGTTGTGTTTGTCAAGTATCGTTGCGTGTGATCAGGTTTTGTAAAGCCAGGTTTTGAACAATCAAATGGTTTATAAATACCGTACAGGTTGGTAGGTAAGACACAAAGGCAAAGTTTAGGCAACTTTATTCCAAACGTTTCGCCTAACAGTAGGCTTCTTCAGTCGAATACAGAAGTAGGCAGGAACAGTAGTGATGTGAAGACGATGTTTATCAGTCCACTGATTAATTTACATCGTCTTCAACATCTCTAATGCCCTGCCTACTTCTGTATTCGACTGAAGAAAGAAGACTACTGTGTAGGCGAAACGTTTCGGAATAAAGTTGCTAAAACTGTTGCGAGGAATGGTTGAAAAACCGACAAGTTGAAAGATTGAAGACACTTATGCAGTATATGTCGATCTTTATTCAGGAAAACGTTTCGCACACAGTGGCTTCTTCAGTCCAATACAGAAAGGAGGAAGGCGAAAGCGAGAGGAGGAGAATGAGGTAATCAGTCCTCAAACATGGGTTCGATGTGTTCAGTCCATCAATTCTTGTAGAATGTATAAGCATAGGGCAGTAGGATAGGGGCTTATATACTGTAGAGATGTGAGGTGAAGCAGCGGAGGGCGGGGTATAGTGGTACCATCACTAGTCCGAAGTAGGGAGTAGATCTTCAGTCCCAAAAGGTTGATCAAGTGTTGAAGAATTCTTTGTAACAAGATCCCATGATAGATGCCGTGTCAGACGTTGTGATGAAATGGTTGAAAAACCGACAAGTTGAAATTGAGACACTTATGCAGCCATATGGGAATCTTTATTCAGGAAACGTTTCGCCACACGTGGCTTCTTCAGTCCAATACAAAGAGAACGGCGTAAGGAGAGGAGGAGATGAGGTATCAGTCCTAACTGGAGTCGATGTGTTCAGCCATCAATCTTGTTAGGAATGTACAGGCATAGGGCCGTAAGAAGTGGATTATATACTGTAGAGATGTGAGGTGAAGCAGGGGGGGGGGTCATAGTAGGTACCATCACTAGGTCGAAAGTGGTCTTCGTCCAAAGGTTGAACAGTGTTGATGAAATTCTTTGTAACCAGTCCATGTGCGGCAGTGTCTGACAGTTGTGATGTATGTTTGAAAACCGACAAGTTGAAGCTTGGACACTTATGCAGATATGGGTAATCTTTATTAGGAACGTTTCGCCACACAGTGGCTTCTTCAGTCCAATACAAAGAGGAAGGCGTTAGGAGGGAGGCAGAATGAGGTAATCAGTCCCTCAACCTGGAGTCCGATGTGTTCAGTCCATCAATTTGTAGAATGTACAGCATAGGGCCGTAGAAGTGGCTTATATATGTAGGATGTGAAGATCCTACTTCGATAGTGGATGGTACCACTATGACCCCGCCTCCGCCTGCTTTCACCTAATCTCTACAGTATTATAAGCCACTTCTACGTGCCCTACTGCTGTACATTCTACAAGATTGATGGACTGAACACCATCGACTCCAGGTTGAGGGACTGATTACTCATTCTCCTCCTCCTTACGCCTTCCTCTTTTGTATTGGACTGAAGAAGCACTGTGTGGCGAAACGTTTCCTGAATAAAGATTCCCATATGCTGCATAAGTGTTCAATCTTCAAACTTCTGTCGGTTTTTCAAACATTCCTCACAACTGTCAGACAACTGCAGCATCAGGGATCTTGTTAAAAGAATTCTTCAACACTTGTTTCAACCTTTGGAACGAAGACCTACTTCGTAGTGGATGGTACCACTATGGACCCCGCCCCTCCGCCTGCTTCACCTAACATCTCTACAGTATATAAGGCCACTTATACGGCCCTATGCTGTTACATTCTACAAAGATTGATGGACTGAACACATCGACTACAGGTGAGGGACTGATTACCTCATTCTCTCTTCCTTAGCCTTCCTCTTTGTATTGACTGTATAAGCCACTGTGTGGCGAAACGTTTCCTGAATAACAGATTCCCATTTTGCTGCATAGTGTCTCATCTTCAACTTGTCGGTTTCAAACCATTTCATCACAACGTCAGTCACTGCAGCATCATGGGTTCTTGTTACAAGAAGTCTTAAACACTTCGTTTCAACCTTGGACGAAGACCTACTTCGACTAGTGCGATGTGTACCACTATGACCCCGCCTCGTCTGCTTCACCTCACATCTCTACAGTATATATAAGCCACTTCTTACGGCCTATGCTGTACCATTCTACAAGATTGATGATCTGAAACATCGACTCCAGGTTGAGGGGAATGATTACCCTCATTCTCCTCTCTCCTTACGCCTTCTCTTTGGTATTAACTGGAACACCTAGAGTCCGAAAATTTCGCCAACATCATCCCTTCAAGCGTCATTGGTTACGTTACTGGACAAATGTCCTCGTATAACTCCAAAAGGGTTTTGATGTACGAGATCTTCAGGCAAGGCTAAACGCAGTTGAACCGGCGACCCCGTTTACACTAGAAGAAGAGTCCAAGACAAGCTACCTTTCCTCGACGTCCTCATTCACAAAGTAGACAACAACCTAAGATTTCAAGTTTTTTTGGGAAACCCACCAATAAAAATAAATCTCACACACTTCTATTCCAGTCAAGATACCAAGACCAAAAGAGGCATCATCATCGGGTTTTTCCAAAGAGCATACCAAATTTTTGTAGTCCTGAGTTTCTTGACGAGGAGTGTACATACATTCACCAAACATTCAAAAGAGTTACATTTTCCTTTTTTTTTTCATCAAAGACTGAAAAGGAAAAGAGCTCTTCGATCATAAATTCTAAAACGCATCAACACCACTCCCAGCAAAGTTATAATTCTTCCCACAGCCGGGTTGCACTGAACGTCTCAAAAGTACTTTCACAAGCTAACACCAGAAGTCGCCATCGCTTCTACACTTCAATAAAGGATATAACCAGGACAAAATCCAAGCACCACGAACCAGTCAATGCAGGAGTTTACACTATACCCTGTGGAGGTGTGACAAGATTTACGTGGTGAAACAGCCAGAAACCTCGACACCCGCCTCAATGAAAACATTTACGCATGTAGGAACGATAACCTGAACAACGCCTGTGTACAACACCGAAATTCCTCCAATCATCTCATGAAATTCAGAGACGCCCAATTAGTGATCAAAGAAACTAATTTCCGCAGACGCAAGTGCCTCGAATCAGCACTGATTGCTGTTTCGCATACAATTAAACAAAACAACGGCAGCTTCACCATCTCTGAAGTCTTAGCAAGAATCCTCCTGAAAACAGTAAACCCTGCCATCACAGTCTCTCCTGTTATACTACACAAAGCACGTTACAGAGAGTGAACACTGATGTGGAAAAAGACACTTATGTACAGTTCAGGACATTTATTAAAGGAAACGTTTCGCCACGAGTGGCTTCTTCAGTCCTAATTCAGAGAAAACTAAGAAAACACACATATATATAGTGGTGGGAGTCAGGTGAGGTGAAGCGTGGGTAGAGGTGGTAATAGTAGTAGTAGTAGTAATGGAACTAAGGGGGTGAGGTTAGAGAGGAACCTGTTTGGCATCAAGTAACACCAGTTCCCAGGATGGGTAATATCCTTTGCTTAGTAATTTTGAAATACTGTAACTACCGGATTTTTGCTTTATAGTGTTACTGACAGAAATTAGTGCAGCTTCAATGCATTTTCTCCCGTCTTAAGTCGTCTTCTTTAAAAAACTAGTTTAGCTTCATTAAAATTTCATGAGGTTCCAACATCGTCTCTATGTTGAAACACATGGTTTCTGCGGTCATCGTTTCTGCAAGCATTTTTGTGTTCTGCTTTTCTAATGTCCAGGTTCTGGCTTTTTCCCCCTACATATATTTTGTCACACCCCCCACAGGGTATAGTGTAGTTTCCCTTGCACTTGTGCCAGAATCATGCTTGGGTTTTTGAAATCAGGTTCCAAATAGTAGTTGAAGAGCGGGTAGATATTTTAGCCAGTTTTCGGGTCAAACATTTTGAAACCCATTAGTGGCAACTTTTGCTGACCGGAAAAAACGATGTAACTTGGAGGCTTTTCTTCAATTTGATAGGTGTTGGTCTTTTTTGAGGATACGTGTTGCACGTTCCTGCAGTCACGTTTTTGAAGTGGTAGGGGAAAGTGTATGAACTAAAAGATTTGGGGTGATGTATGTACAATTCTTCTTCGAGGAACTGGGGACTGGAAATTCTGTAGGCCTCAGAAAGAAGCCAATAACTACCCTCTTTTAGTTTCTTGTGTCATGGTGAGAGAAGAAATGTAGAAGATCATTCTGTAGTTAGGCTTCCGGTAGACTTTAAAGAAAGTTTGCTTTCCCCTGTGCGTAAGAGAAAAGTCGAGAAAAGGGAACTGGTTGTCCTTCTCCTCCTCTAGAGTAAATTTAATAGTAGGTTCCAGATTGTTGATGGTGTTGAGGATGCCCTGTACGTCAAGATTTTTGGGTACAATGAGCAAAATATCATCTACGTACCGCATCCAAGTAACTGAACGAGGGATGTTATTGAGGATCCTTCTTGATTCCAGGTCCTCCATATATAAATTGGCAAGAACTGCACTAAGGGGGGATCCCATGGCTAGTCCGAAGAGTTGTTTGTACTTCTTTTTCCTCGAACCTAAAAAAGTTATAACGAACACAAAGTTCGACAAGGCTCACAAAATCTTGGCGGGGTACAGGTAACTCTGAAATTCAATGAAGCTAAACTAGTTATTAAAGAAGACGACTTAAGACGGAGAAAATGCATTGAAGCTGCACTAATTTCTGTCAGTAACACTATAAAGCAAAAATCCGGTAGTTACAGTATTTCAAAATTACTAAGCAAGAGGATATTACCCATCCTGGGAACTGGTGTTACTTGATGCCAGCAGGTCCCTCTCTAACCTCACCTCCTTAGTTCCATTACTACTACTACTACTATTACCACCTCTACCCACGCTTCACCTCACCTGACTCCCACCACTATATATATGTGTGTTTTCTTAGTTTTCTCTGAATTAGGACTGAAGAAGCCACTCGTGGCGAAACGTTTCCTTTAATAAATGTCCTGAACTGTACATAAGTGTCTTTTTCCACATCTTGTCGGTATCACCATACCATTTCCTCAGTGAACACTGAAACAACCTGCCTCATTCCAGTCTCGACGACTATGGTGCTCTTCGCACCTACTCCTAGGTTGAGGGACTGATTACCTCATCTTCTGTACATAGTTCTACTGTCTTCAAGTTATGTCCTAGAAACGTTATGTCCTAGCTCCATCCTGTCACTTCTTCTCCATATTGTTTCATACTATGGAACAATGCTCTTCTCCAGACTGAGGGACTGACCACCTCAAAACTTTAAGGGTGATGGACTGATTACATCGTCTTCAAGTATCTTCTGCTTCTATCAACTTTTCTGTACTTGACTGAAGAAGCCTACTGTGTAGGCGAAACGTTTCATAATAAAGATACCTAACTGTTGCATATGTGTCTTACCTAACAACCTGTCGGTATTTTATACCATTTTAATGTTCTATTTTTATGTTACCCAAGTAATAGCTTTTATATCCTTTTACTCATGTACGAATTAATTGCTCTACCATATTGCATTACTTTTGTCACTACCACTACTACTACTTCTACTACTACCACTAGTGAACATCGAAATGGTACCTCACTAGTATTCACCTCACTCTGAGCCTTTATATACCCTCTGTGTCCATGTATTGTTTGTAATGGCTTGATAAAGCTCCTGGAGAGCGAAACGTTGCCACAATAAATGTCACATTAGTTGCACTTGTGTCCTTTTACTTTACATTACATGTTCATTATTAATTTATCCTCAGAACATGAAAGGAGTTTTAAATAAAGGTTGATATATTAGCATACCAGGAGGATCCGCAGCCAGACTGTGGGATCGACTGGTGGTGTTCTTGTTCTCGCCAGGTCCAAGCCCATAACAGCAAAGTTTTCCTTTTACTGTCTTGCTGTTTTTAATAAATCAGTGCACCCGTTTAGTGAATGTCTTGTGAATGACGTCATCCGCACATCTGTCCCTCAGGAAAAAAAAAGTGGAGAGTTTGGTAAACTTTGGTTTTTTTGGTTTGGTAACAAGATTTTGTAAACATTTATATAATTGTATAAAAAAAATCACCAGTTTCGTTCTTCCTTTCTTATGTTCTTATGTTCTTATGTTCTCATGGTAATAGGGTAGTTGGTGAGTGGAACAGTCTGCCCATAGGTTATCGAAACTAAAAAACCTTTGGGGAATTTCAAATTTAGTTTGATAAAATACTTAGTGAGAAGTTGGGTTTTAATCGGTTGACATGATAAAAGATTTAAAAAAGGTTATTGCTTGGGTTTTAGTTATTTTGTTGTGGGGTTTTTGGGG
>NW_026478506.1:0-10051 GCF_026875155.1 Cherax quadricarinatus | reverse complement strand
TGCATACGTAAATTGAAGGACTGTGTAGGGTGAAGAGGGAATTTTTTCGTAGCTCTTACGTCGATACAGAGTGGACTAGTTTTTTAAGGAGCTAATTTCAGGAGGGTAAGTGCTCGAGGTGAAGGGTATAAGGTGTTGACTCTCCCAAACGGCACGTTTGAAAGGTGGTGTTGGTTTATTGATAAAGAGGCGAGCCCGTTTGTGTTGCAAAGACGTGAAGGGGTGGGGGGAGGGTGTTGCGTGTGGATGGTGGTGGATGGGCAGAGGGTAACCTTTGTAAGTGTGATGCACCAGCTGAAAATGATATGAAAGTAAAGAGGGATTTTAGTGTGTGATGATCTAGTTTTTGCTTTCCGTGGTTTACCTGAAGTGGCCATCGTAGGTGGGGACTGGAATTGTGTGATCAGGAGAGCGGATGTGGAACCACGAGGGGCGGGGCATATGTTGACAGCATTACGCAATCTTTTGGTGGACGTTCAGTTGAGGGATGTGGTAGGTGGCGAGCGTGGGAGGTGGAGCATACTTTCGTGAGGCGAGGTTACCAGCTAGGTTAGACAGGTTGTATATATCTCATAAGGTATTGTCAAAGTCTGTCCATACATATTGAACTAGCTTTTTCAGATCATAGGGTCGGTTGTCGCAGAAGTAGAGGGGATTCTCTAGCTAGTATCTCTAGGGATATTGGAAATTAAATACGAGTCTGTTGGAAGATGAGGAGGGTTGGGGGGTTTTACGGAGCTGTGGGAGAGATTAACTGAGGAGGTACAAGGTGTGGAGGACGTGGTGGGATGGTGTGGCTAAGGACCGGATCTGGCATTATTATGTGAGGAGGGGAAAAGGATTAATTCTTTAAAATTTGGGTTGATTAATTATTTGGAGGACAGGTTACGGGGTTGTTATGTAAAAGGGACAGTAGAGGGTGTCTATCCGATGGACAACATTATGATACTTAAAGAGCGGTTGCGGGAAATTCAGGACGAGCGGTTCCAAGCGGTGAGAGTAATGGCGGGGGTGGAGGAGGTGTTATGGGGAGATAGGCCGTCCTCGTGTGTGTTGCGCAGACAAAACAACGTCAGCAGGCAAACAGCTATTCCATGTTTGGAGTTCTTGAGTCGGTGGGAGGGTATAGGGCGGGTCAGGTTATCCACACTACGGATGGGATGGGGTTGTTTGCGGATAAGTGGTACGAAAAGTATTGGCGGGAGGAAGGGGTAGGATTAGGGATTTAGAGAGGGTGTGTGGAAGTGTGCCATGTAGGTTAGGACACAGTGATAGGGAAGCTTTGGGGGGGACATAACTGAGGGGTGAAATATGGATAGCTTGGAGTGCCTGCGAAAGGCAAAGCACCGGAATCGGTGGACTGCCTGCGGAGTGTTAATCAACAGCATTGGAGTTTAATAAAAGGTTTTTGTGAGGTTACTAAGACTATGATGAAGGTAAGGGGAAGGTAGGGTGAAAGACACAACAGCTGTAGTTGTTTTGTACCGAAGGTAAGGAACAGCGTTCGCTCATCATGACTATAGAACACTAATCGTTGTTATGCCGGATTATAAGTTATTTGCGAAAATTTTAGGAAATAGGAATCAAGTGTGTTGTAGTAGGGTTGTATCGGAAACCCAGTTTGGGTTGCATGTAGGACCTAAGGGGGTGGACATGGTCTTTTAAGGGATTTACGATGGAAGAAAAAAGGGGGGAAGAAGGGGGGGTTTTGGGTTGCACAGACTGGGCCAAGGAGCGTATGATAGGTGGAGCGAGAGGCTTGAGAGCTATCCTTAGGAAACAGGGCTAAGGGGACAGGAAACAGTGGGATGGGGTAGGGCGTTATATAACACACCATGGTGATAATAACTCGGATAAATGGAAGATTAGGGGAGGGAATTGTAAGTGGGCAGAGGGGGGGGGGGAGTGTGACTAGTCAGGGGTGTCTATGTCACAGCTTTTATTTGCATGCATACATGACCCCCTTTATAGATGTGGAGGCGTCCAAATATGAGGAGTTCGTGGAGGGGTTGGGGGGGTACTGGGGGCGTTGGCCTGTTCTCATAGGGTATGTAGATGATACCACGTATTGGTTATAGTAGAGAGGGTAAGTCCATAAACGCATTCGATGTGTGGTACGACACTTTGCATGTGCAACTGGTATGAGGGTAAGATTTCGGAGAATCCAGGTTATGGTGTTAGGAACTGGGGGGAGAGGGTCGAGTGGGGTAGTGCAGTCGTAAAGAATCCGGTACTGTCATTTAAAAAAATTTGAGTGGTCTAATCTATGCAGATGATCTTGAGGTTGCAAGTGTTAATAAATTCGTTCAGGTGGGTAAAAGGATACTGGGTCTGATTGGGAGCATTGCGGCCTTAGCATTTTGACCCTTGTGCAGCGTGCCATTGTAATTATCGTTTTATTGTATAGCAGGTTTGGCATGTGCTGCCGTGTTCCCTTTAACGGGGACGCAATTGCAACTATAATTTGAGGGTTTTTAAATTTGTTGTGGTTCAGGTTGTGATTGGCTTAGAACGGATGTAGTAATGTTACCTGTGCGTCAGGGGGGGTTGGGTTTATGAACTAAAGAGGAGGTCAAAGTAATCTTCATAAAAGGAGTGATGAGGAGGGTGTGGTGGGTGGGGGGTTGTTAAGGTCCACAATAAAATTGAAAAGCATGTATTTCCCTTGGGACGGAGCATAAGGAGTGTGAAACTTATTTTGAGGCAGTGGTGATGGTTAGGGATCTGGTAAGGTAAAAATAAGTAGGCTGTGTAGGATGTCAGCGGAAAGGGTTGTGGCTCCGGTTGAGGGGATTTTCCCCTGTATGACTGGGATGGTATATGGAGAAGTTTGATCGGTTAAGGTTATACAACCCCGTGGACGTGAGGTGATGTTTCGGGGGGGGCAGGGGGGGGGGGAGTTTACCATCGGGAGTGCCTTAACGACCAGAACGGTGTGGTTGAGGGGGGTAATGTGGAATATGTGGCGGGAGGATTCGCATTCCTGTAGTGTATGTTTGTGAGGGTTTGGGGAGCGTTAGGGGTTTGGTTGAGCAGGGTGTTTTGCATAAGATAGAGTGGTCAATCCTTCTCTGTTCTGCGGGCATTGAGTCTTGATTTGGGGTATGGATGAAAGTATTATATTTTTTTTTTTTATTTTTTATTTAAAACCAAACAGTTTAACATAAAAAAATAAAGAAACAGTATGGAACCTAATCAAATTAACTGACAAACGGAATTAACCTACATCTCGCAAGATGTTAACAACAACAACTACATCAAGAACATAACTAAAAACATAATAACATGTCACAGGGTTCATGATTTACATACAAAACCTTGCATATTATAAAAATTGTACATATAAAAAGACATCTGACAAAGGTTTCAATACACTTGAACATAAAATAACAAAGAAGTTATATCAGATTAAATCCCATCCTTCACATTAATCTAAAAACCCAAAACCTACATATAATCCATCAACTAAAAATCTACATACTTATCCCTAACATAACACTCGAACATATCCCAACAAACAAATAAACAGAAAAAGAATACAGCTATAACACAATAACAGAACTCTTACGGTTAGCAATAACCCATAATACAAATTTCGACACAAATGGACTACGTCACTAACTGTCTATATATGTCTGTATACCTACAGACTAAAACTTTAACCAATCAAGAACTTGCAAGAGAACACCAAACCGGTATCAGGGTACAGACCATAATTATAAACTTTAAAAGAATCAATCATGCTATATAAATTATTACATAACGTCTGACCCATGACAAAGGCTCAATACAATAGAAAAGGAATATTTATATATATACACCTACACACCCCCACCCACACACACAGCGCCACAGACATACACCCAAAAATTTCAACAAACACACATTAATCATATGCACTGTATGCACCCTGAAAGCCAAACATATATAAGTATATCCCATCGTGCAAAAACCCAGCACGTAACATAAATACAAACTAAAACACACTTCAATTCGCAAAGAAACTTATTTCTCAAGAATCATATTATTACAAGACAGATACTCATCATAATAATACATAAAAAATCTACTATAATTTATACCTACATACTGAATAAGAGTATATCTACCATAACAGACCTTGATCTCTACAACCACACTTGGATTGCCATAAAGTCCCAATGCAAAAAACCATGAAACCATTCCCAACCCACATTCACAACACATCACGAACCCCCCTGCCCCCCCCCCAGGGAGGCGAGCTCGCTGTTAGTGCCCCCTGAACTCCCTCCAACCTATGAAAACCCCTTCACTCACAACATTTCCAATCACAGAGATTTATGAGAATCCCTAACGTTAGTACATTCTATGACCCCCTCTGCAGAAACCTGATCCCACCTCCTCCCATACAAATCTCTGTTACGACACCTCGTACGAAGAACGTTACGCAAGAACCTTCCTTCCTCCGCACTAACCCCTCCACGACCCCGGGTGTCACAGCACCCACGACATATATATATAGACTGCTACCAATGAATCATCTAAAAGCTCTTAGACAACCCCTCATCTAAAACCCACCCATATCAAGACTAGAGCACGCAAAACCGACACCCCACGGCCCCCCCACCCCTCTGTACCAACCTACTTAACAAGCACCTGACCTCCTCTCAGCCCTTCACAAAAGTAAACTACATGTAAACGCAGTCTCCATCCCCACCAAGATACCAACACCCCCCCACCTCTACAACACCTGTCTGTTTCGTAATATCTCACCAACGTAAGATCCCATGCAGAAAACGTTCATCATGTCAGGACTGTCGGGGGGGGCGGCGCCGAGGGTTTTAACTTACAATTATACTCAAAAAACGCAATATACACCAAATACTTCTTAGCCTCCGCATACATGGTGAACAACCCTCAGAACTGGGACCATTGATGTCGCGCACAGGCTACCTACAAGTAAACTCACACAAAAAACCCTTATACGAACCGTTCTCATTCCCTAACCAACATCACAGCCCTCAAAACTATTCACCTTCCTCCAACTAACTCCATTCCACGATACCCACAACCCAGCCTGTGTGTTCCTTCCCAACGCCCCGCGTTCACACCCTCACCGCAACACTTCCCATTTAATAAACACCACATTTAGCCCTCCGTCTCAAATCCAACAACCCCAACCACCCTGGACTACAGTAACATTACAAACCTCCTCCTTAACCCAATCACAACATGAACCCCATAAAAATTTGTACAACCCGTCTTAGTATCCCCGCAATCGCTGTCCCTGTAATTGGGAACACAGCTGCAACATACCAAACCTTACTATACAATAGAAATGTTCACGACTATCACTCGCTGTATCAGAGATTAGAGTGCTGGGGTCCCAGAACACCTATCCGCCCACGATCCTTTCCAATAAAAACCTATCTGAATTTTCCTCCCGCCCGCAACCATGTCTCCCCATAAAATAATAACCACAAATCTTTAAAGTGACACAACCGCCCATGAGGGGGGGGGGACAACATTACATCTCCCCCCCCACACCCCCCACCCAAAACCCAACCCCATAGCACCTTGACTTTTGCACTATTTACCTGCATACCCGTGGCACTTCCAAATAATTGCATCCACCGTCGTCCAACACTCCATTGACATCCTCCCGAAGTGAGACGTGTGTCGTCAACATATCCAATTAACCCCGGCCAGGCCCTCCCACCCCCATAACTTCCCTCACATGGTCGTACATAATCTACGTCCAACCATTCTAATAAAAGGGGTCCTGAAACATGCAAACAATATTTGGGACATGGGGCATCCCGTCTAAAGGCCTCTTCCCATTGCAATTTCCCTCCCCACACACCCATTATCTGTGATCCTCATTTACGCTCCGTTATACAAACAATTTACCCACTCGACTATTTCCTCCCCAAACCTGTCTCCTAAGAATAACTCAAAGACCCCTTTCCCCTCTATCATATGCTCCCTGCCAGTCAGAGCCAACAAAGCCGCCCCTCCAACCCCCACCCTTTAGCTCCACAAACTTCTTCATTATCCCATGTCCTTCAATCAACGACCTTCCCTGGCAACCCGAACTGAGATTTTGACACCACCCTCTCCACAACACATATGAAACCTATTACCTAAAATTTTTGCAAACACCTTATAGTCAGCACACATCATGATATGGCTCGGTACTTTGCGCCGAAGGGTGGGGCTGCCCTTGACCTTCGGGACCAACACTACACAACTGCAGTTTCCTGCTTCTCCCCCAACTACCCCTACCACCTTCATACTATTAAATAACCTAACTATAAATTCCCTTTAATTCAACGCCAATGTTGTAAATAAAAATTCTACTGGAGAGACCATCAATAACCGGGGATACCGGAAGCTATTCCCCCTGCCTCATTCCCCTTAATATGCAATTCTCAATTTCCTCTGCATAATCGTCCCACCTAAAGCCTTTCGATCATCTACTATCCTAAATTACACGTCCACATACGTACACAACCTTGTCACAATGCCTCCGTCACCCCACCCCCCCTCTGTTCCCAGTACTTCTCGTATCCAAGCCTCTGCATACGCACACACATCCCTTCGTGGTTTCGTCTCTCCTGCCCTACTCCAATAATTCCTAACCATCTCCGTTACTCTAAACAATGTATAGCGTCAGCGCCTGCGCTTTGCTTTGTTGCCGCAAAACACACGCTGACGGCTTGTCCGCCCCAACGAAAAGCACTTCCTCCATCCCCTGCCTGCATCCTTACAGCTTGAAATCCTTTCATTTGCAACACCCTCAAACCTCCCCTTTTTTCAGCTTTTCATCCATAGGAAAATTATTCCCACCCACCCCCCCCCATAGCAACCTCTTTACCTATCCTCTAAAAAGTAGCCAGTCCATATTTATAATATTAATACGTTTTCCTTCTCTCACATAACTTTCTAATTCCTTTCCTTTGCGACACTATCCCACCATGATCACAATGTCCTTCCACTCCCTTTCTTCCACACTAAGCTCCCTCCATAGGACGAAAACCCCTCCAACCTCCTCCCAGCACCTACACACTTATATTAATTTTTCCAATAACTACGTATATATTCTCGCGCGACGTCCCCACCCAACTCCACCACCACTGCCCTATTATCTGAACGTTGTAGCCTCAATAAGTACTGAAAGATTTCACGTCAACACCCTGAGAAAGGTACACTCTATCCTAGTCTCTACAGACATAACCACTCCCTAACAAACGTATATTCAGTCTCCCACAACCGCTCCCTCCAAAGCATCACGTAAACCTAACATCCCTTAATAAATAAACCCCTAAGAGCCACAGACATATATCCAGCCACCCCTCTTGGGTCCACATCAGCCACCCTGATTACACTATTCCATCCCCACCAACATCGCCACCTCTGGCAGTGCACTTAAGAAAAACACAAGATCCTCACACACAAAATCATTTCTTACACTGTATGATATTTTCCTGCCGGCGCATAACACACTCAACAAGACACACCACGCTTACCCATCCACCACCCTATCCACACGCAACAACCCTCCCTCCCCCTCCTTCCCACCGCTTCTCTGCACAACAAACTGGGCTCGATCTCCCTTATAAAATCCCAACACCACCTTTTAGACGGGAAGATTGGCAGGGTAACCTACTCGAAATCCTCCACCTCAACAACCTTACCCCTCTTTGAATTTGTGGCTCTTGCAGGGAACACAACCTCCACTCTAGATTATCAGAAAATTACGAAACCAATCTCTCTTCATACCGAACCTAACCCATTAACATTTACAGACATACACCTAAGGCCTATAAAAGTTTCACCCCTGCTTCCTCTCTCATCACACACTTTACAACTCCAGAGCTTGAATTTGAGTTGACAACCTGCAGAGTGCCTCTTTTCCCTCCCCCTTCTTCCGGTGCATCCTATCATGGCTACCACCACCTACACCACTAACCTGCACACTTCACCTCAGTCTGTTCCCAGGCCTTTGTGCAGGCGAAAGGACCGGTCATCAGAATCTGATGTAGCCAGCCTCCTTTCTCGTGCCAGTCATGTTACACATACTTGTCAGATGTTACCTCTCGAAGAACCTCCACCTCAACCTGAGAATGGTTAATTAGTCAATGGACGACCTCCAAACACCATCACGTCCCCAAATTACATTTCTCAGACTTCTGGAGCCGACATTCCTCCAATGACAAGGGGAGGGGGGACCACGCTCAGATTAACGGTCCCTCTCGGTGGTGACTAACGTCTTCAACACCTCCACCAATTCCTCCCTCAATCGCAATAATCATCTCTGTACTTGCTGCTCCTCCTTAATCCACAGAGAACGACACTGAGCAGGCAGTTGGGGGCGGACTCCAACCACCACCTAGTCCTGTGTGCCCGATTCCACAATCTCGCTCCACAAAACACCACCCCCTCCATCCGATGTTTTGTTCCTCACCTGCCACACCTTTGAACAGGGGCCTGCGACCTCCACCACAGGTCCAGGTCACATGTCTTAGCTTGTCTCAGGTCGCCGCTAATAGATCATACTCACCACATAAGGCGGCATGTACGTCGTTGTCCTGGGTACAGTCAACCATTACCTGCCGTCCTGAAATTTGTAGGTACACATAGATGGTATTTGGGTGTCCTCAAATCATTGGGGAGGGGTTATAACCCCGGGAAAACCAGCATAGGCTCCTGCCGCCCACGTACCATGTTGGCATAATGCACCGTCCCATACTTCTAAAAAACTTTCCTTATATCTGCCTCGTCCGCCTCAAAGGGAACGTTGCGTAACTTGACCCACGTATAATACGGGGAAACATCTATCATTCTTACAGTGACAGCTGGTGTGCCCTTTTAAAGACTCACGTCCTGAAACCTGGTGATTAACGATTCAAAAACCCGTTGCTAAATAGCAGTTTGACGAAATGCGTTGTCCTCCGTTCAATGCTACACCATACAAGTCACTATCTTGTACTCCATAAGTCTCCCGTATGATCTTTGGCAATAAGACTTGCGCAGAACTGGTCGTTATCGTTCCTTTAAGTAGCTCGATGCCTACAGTATTTATCCTTCGTCTCAGACTAACCGCCATCTTGACGATCACAGTGCACCTAAGTTGTTAGCCGAGGTGTGACAGCACCACTTCACACCACTGCAGCCAGGTAACTGACAAGGGCGCTCGCCTACACACAGCAGAGGGGTGCAGAGCACTACCGCACACCACCGTGGTCAGGCAGCGAATGAAAGTATTATTAGGGCTGTGGGGTACATTATGGTAGATTATGTTTACATTATGTGGGGAATGAGGGGGAAAGGGGTAAGTGAGGTGAAGAGGAGGGTATTGGCTGTTACGTTTTATAAAACGTTGTGCCGTAATAGAGAACTTTATGGGAGGAGGTGGGAGCGGGATTTCTCTGAGGGATATAGAGACCTTACATTAGAGGTTTTATTAAAATTGTAAATTAGGTGGGTGGGGCAGGGTAGGGATGGTACAATGTGTTATGTTGATGGGCTGTCAGGGGTGGGAAAAGGGGTCGCCTCCTGGTATGTAGCGGGTGAATGTGTATGAACTTGGGCGTATGATGTGTATTCATGTTTTGTGACGAGTATACTACAATATATGTGTTTGATTTTGCAGTGGGATATTGTTCTATGTAGTTCTTCATATGCATGTTTTGATGCTTGTAGAGGTGTCAGTGTGTTGGATCCTTGTTATTAATATATTCTGGTTTGATGAACCCTATTGGGTTTTTTCCTTATTCTCAATACATTACGTTAAATTTTTATTTAAGGTATAAGGTGTCCTACTTTATAATTTACAAAGTGACAATATATGCATATTATGGTGTGTTTTTTTAATCATATAACAATGCAATTGGAATTAGTCGTTTATGGTTATCATGGTGTAGGGGTTTCCCTGTATGGGTGAGGAGGGATATTTGTGTTATCTCAATTCATGTTTGTGTGGTTGTTAATGATTTATTCTGTGTAAGACCTGTTTTTGGGCTTTTTCTATCTCTTGTATTTTATTGTTCTAAAAAAAAATAAAAAAAAA
>NW_026478504.1:0-24528 GCF_026875155.1 Cherax quadricarinatus | reverse complement strand
CTTTGAAACAGAGAGAATTTCTGTTAATTCAACAGTTAAGCAAGAAGGAAGTGACATATGGAACAGTCGTCGTCTGCTGCACTATCTTGAGCTCACGAATATCATAATGGACTGGAATTTGCTGCATACTCTTAATATCCCTGGGTCTGATTTTCTTAAAAGGTTTCACAGCACCAGGAACGACAAAACAACTTTATGTTAAGTGTCTAACACACGACTGCCAGTAACTGTATGAGAGGTGGGTGGTGGTGTGTCCCGGGGTGCTGCAAGTGGTGTGTCCCGGGTTGCTGCAAGTGGTGTGTCTCGGGGTGCTGGAAGTGGTGTGTCTCGGGGTGCTGCAAGTGGTGTGTCCTGGGGTGCTGCAAGTGGTGTGTCTCGGGGTGCTGCAAGTGGTGTGTCCTGGGGTGCTGCAAGTGGTGTGTCTCGGGGTGCTGCAAGTGGTGTGTCTCGGGGTGCTGCAAGTGGTGTGTCCCGGGGTGCTGCAAGTGGTGTGTCCTAGGGTGCTGCAAGTGGTGTGTCTCGGGGTGCTGCAAGTGGTGTGTCTCGGGGTGCTGCAAGTGGTGTGTCTCGGGGTGCTGCAAGTGGTGTGTCTCGGGTGCTGCAAGTGGTGTGTCTCGGGGTGCTGCAAGTGGTGTGTCTCGGGGTGCTGCAGTGGTGTGTCCCGGAGTGCTGCAAGTGGTGTGTCCTGGGGTTGCTGCAAGTGATGTGTTCGGGTTGCAAGTGGTGTGTTCTCGGTGCTGCAAGGGGTGTGTCTAGGGAGCTGCAAGTGGTGTGTCTCGGGTGCTGCAAGTGGTGTGTCTCGGGGTGCTGCAAGTGGTGTGTCATCGGGGTGCTGCAAGTGGTGTGTCCCGGGGTTGCTGCAAGTGGTGTGTCCTAGGGATGCTGCAAGTGTTTTGTGTCTCGGGGTGCTGCAAGTGGTGTGTCTCGGGGTGGTGCAGTGGTGTGTCTCGGGGTGCTGCAAGTGGTGTGTCCGGGTTGCTGCAAGTGGTGGTGTCTCGGGGTGCGCAAGTGGTGTGTCTCGGGGTGCTGCAAGTGGTGTGTCCCGAGTGCTGCAGTGGTGTGTCCTGGGGTGCTGCAAGTGATGTGTCTCGGGGTGCTGCAAGTGGTGTGTCTCGGGGTGCTGCAAGTGGTGTGTCTCGGGGTGCTGCAAGTGGTGTGTCTCGGGGTGCTGCAAGTGGTGTGTCTCGGGGTGCTGCAAGTGGTGTGTCCCGGAGTGCTGCAAGTGGTGTGTCCTGGGGTGCTGCAAGTGATGTGTCTCGGGGTGCTGCAAGTGGTGTGTCTCGGGGTGCTGCAAGTGGTGTCACTCGGGGTGCTGCAAGTGGTGTGTCCCGGGTTGCTGAGTGGGGGTGTCCTGGGGTGCTGCAAGTGGTGTGTCTCGGGGTGTTGCAAGTGGTGTGTCCCGGGGTGCTGCAAGTGGTGTGTCCCGGGGTGCTGCAAGTGGTGTGTCTCGGGGTGCTGCAAGTGGTGTGTCCCGGGGTGCTGCAAGTGGTGTGTCCCGGCGTGCTGCAAGTGGTGGTGACCCGGGGTGCTGCAAGTAGTGCAGTGTTCCAGGGTACTGCAACTGGTGGGGTGTCCCGGGGTCCTGCAAGTGGTGGAGTGTCTCGGGATGCTGCAACTGGTGGAGTGTCCCAGGGTGCTGCAAGTAGTGCAGTGTTCCAGGGTGCTGCAACTGGTGGAGTGTCCCGGGGTGCTGCAAGTGGTGGAGTGTCTCGGAATGCTGCAACTGGAGGAGTGTCCCGGGATGCTGCAACTGGTGGAGTGTCCCAGGGTGCTGCAAGTGGTGGAGTGTCCCGGGATACTGCGAGTGGTGGAGTGTCCCGGGATGCTGCAAGTAGTGGAGTGTCCCAGGATGCTGCAAGTAGCGCAGTGTTCCGGGGTGCTGCAAGTGGTGGAGTGTTCCGGGGTGCTGCAACTGGTGGAGTGTCCCGGGATGCTGCAAGTGGAGTGTCACGGGATGCTGCAAGTGGTGGAGTGTCCCGGGGTGCTGCAAGTGTTGGAGTGTCCCGGGATGCTGCAAGTGTTGGAGTGTCCCGGGATGCTGCAAGTGTTGGAGTGTCCCGGGATGCTGCAAGTGTTGGAGTGTCCCTGGATGCTGCAAGTGTTGGAGTGTCCCGGGATGCTGCAAGTGTTGAAGTGTCCCGGGATGCTGCAAGTGTTGGAGTGTCCCGGGATGCTGCAAGTGTTGGAGTGTCCCAGGATGCTGCAAGTGTTGTAGTGTCCCGGGGTGCTGCAAGTGTTGTAGTGTCCCGGGGTGTTGCAAGTGTTGGAGTGACCCGGGATGCTGCAAGTTGTGGAGTGTTCCGGGATGATGCAAGTGGTGGAGTGTCACGGGGTGCTGCAACTGGTGGAGTGTCCCGGGGTGCTGCAAGTGGTGGAGTGTCCCGGTGTGCTGCAAGTGGTGGAGTGTCACGGGATGCTGCAAGTGGTGGAGTGTCCCGGGATGCTGCAACTGGTGGAGTTTCCCGGGGTGCTGCAACTGGTGGAGTGTCCCGGGGGTCCCTGAACGGTGGAGTTTCCGGGGTGTTTGGCAAGGGGTGGAGGTCCCGGGTCTGCAATGGTGGAGTGCCCCGGGGTTTGCTGCAATTTGGTGGATTTTTCCGGGGGGTGCTGCAATGGTGGATTTCCCGGGGGAGGGGCTGCAAGTGGTGGGTGTCCGGGGTGCTGAAAGGGGGTTTACCCCGGGGTGCTGAAATGGTTTTTCCCCGGGGGTTTGCGGGAAAATTGGTGGAGGCCCCTTTTTTGGCGAAAAGGGGGATTTCCCGGGGTGCGGGCAAGGGTGGTGTCCCGGGTGCGCAGGGGTTTGGTTCCCCCAGGGTGCTGCAAGTGGGGGGAGTTTTCCTGGGGTGCTGCAAAGGGGTGTCCCGGGTTCTGCAAGGGGTTTTTCCCGGGGGTGCGGGCAAGTGGGGGGTTGTTTTGGGGGGGCTGCAAGTGGGGGTTCCCGGGGGTTTTGCTGAAAATTGGGGGGTCCCGGGGTGCTGAAAGGGGGGTGCCCCGGGATGCTGAAAGGGGGTGCCCCGGGGTCTGCAAGTGGGGGGTCCCGGGTGCTGCAAGGTGGGGGGGCCCCGGGGTGCTGCAAGGGGGGTTTCCCGGGGCCCAATTGGGGCCCCGGGGGTGCGGGCAAGTGGGGGGTTTTCAGGGGGTGCTGAAAGGGGGGCCCCCGGGGTGCTGAAGGGTGCCCCGGGGTGTTTCAATTGGGGGGTGCCCCGGGTGCGGAAAATGGTGCCCCCGGGGTGCTGAAAGGGGGGGTTTTGGGGGGGGCTGCAAGGGGTTTGTCCCGGGGTGCGGGGCAAGTGGGGGTTTCCTGGGGTGCTAAAAATGGTTGCCCCGGGGGTGCTGGAAAGGGGTTTGCCCGGGGTGCGAAAGGGGTGGTGTTTTTGGGGTGCTGCAAGGGGTGCCCCCGGGGGTTTTTTTGCAAGTGGTGCCCCGGGGTGTTTTCCCAAGGGGTTGTCCCGGGTGCTAAAAAATTGGTTCCGGGGTGCTGCTTTTTGGGTTGCCCGGGGGTGCTGCAAGGGGTTTGGGCCCGGGGGCCTGAAAGTGGGCCCGGGGTGCTCAATTGGGTTGCCCCGGGGTTGCAAGTGGTCCCCCGGGGGGTGCTGAAAAGTGGGGGCCCGGGTTGCTAAAAATGGTGCCCCGGGGGTCACAAGGGGGTGGGGGGGTTTCTGCAAGGGTTTTTTGCCCCCGGGGTGCGGGAAAGTGGTGGAGTTTTTGGGGGGGGCCCCAAAAGGGGTTTTCCCGGGGTTTGCTGCAAGTGGTGCCCCGGGGTGTTTAAAAAATGGGCCCCGGGGTTGCTGCAAGTTTTTAGTTTTTCCGGGGGTGCTGCGGGGGGGGGTCCCCCGGGGGGGCTGCAAGTGGTGCCCCGGGGTGTTGAAAAGGGGGTTTTCCCCGGGGTGCTCAAGGGGTGTCCCGGGGTGCTCAAGTTTTTCCCCGGGGGTGCTGAATTGGGGTCCCGGGGTGCTGCAAGTGGATTTCCCCGGGAGGCTGAATGGTGCCCCGGGGGTGCTGAAAGGGTTGGTGTCCCGGTGCTGCAAGGGGTTTTGTCCCGGGGGGGCCTGAAAAGTGGGGGGTTCCCGGGGGTTTTGCTAAATTTGGTGTCCCGGGGTGCGGCAAGTGGTGTAGGGGGTTGCTGCAAGTGGGCCCCGGGGGGGCTGCAAGTGGTGTCCCCGGGGTGCTCAAGGGGTGTCCCGGGGTGCTGCAATGGTGCCCGGGGGGGTTTGCTGCAATTTGTGGAGTGTTTGGGGTGCTGCAAGGTTGGTGCCCCGGGGGTTTCCCTGCAAGTGGTGCCCCGGGTGTTTAAAAATGGGGTTTTTGGGGTGCGGCAAAGTGGGCCCCGGGGGCGAAAAGTGGTGGGGTTTTTGGGTGCGGGCAAGTGGTGCCCCGGGGTGTGAAAGTGGTGCCCCGGGTGCTCAAGTTTTTGTCCCGGGGTCTCAAGTTGTCCCCGGGGGGCTGAAATTTGGTGTCCCGGGGTGCGAAAGTGGGTTTCCCGGGGGTGAAATTTGGGTGCCCCCGGGGTGCGAATTTGGTGTCCGGGGTGCTGCAAGTGGTGTCCCGGGGTGCAAAGTGGTTTTCCGGGGTGCAAATTTGGTTGTCCCGGGGTGCTGAAAGTGGTGCCCGGGGGTTGGCAAGTGGGGTTTGGGGGGCGGGCAAGGGGTTTTGTCCCGGGTGCTGCAAGTGGTGCCCCGGGGTTTGCTAAAAAAGGGGGGTCCGGGGTCTAAAAGGGTTGGGGCCCCGGGGGTGCTAAAAGTGGGGGGTTTCCCGGGGTGCTAAAGGGGGTTGTCCGGGTGTTGAAAAGTTTTGCCCCGGGGGGGGCCAAGTGGTCCCCCGGGGTTGCTCCAAATTTTTTCCCCGGGGGTGCTGCAATTGGTGCCCCCGGGGGTCCTCCCAAGTTTTGGTCCCGGGGGGGTTTTGGGGGGGGTCTGCAAGTTTTTGCCCGGGGGTGCGGGAAGTGGTGTCCCGGGGTGTAAAAAGGGGTTTGTCCCGGGGCAAACAAGTGGTGCCCGGGTGCTGCAAGGGGTTGCCCGGGTCTGCGTGGTGCCCCCCGGGGTGTTTGAAAAGGGGTTTTCCCCCGGGGTGCTGCAAGTGGTTCCGGGGTGTAAAAAGTTGTGCCCCCGGGGGTCTCAAGGGGGGCCCCGGGGGGGCTCAAGGGTTTGCCCCGGGGTGTTTAAAAGTGGGGGGTCCGGGTGCTGAAAAGTGGTGTCCGGGGTGCTCCCAAGTGGTCCCCCCCGGGGTTTGCTGCAAGTGGGTCCCGGGTGCTGCAAGGGGTGCCCCCGGGGTCGGGCAAGTGGTGCCCCCGGGGGGTTGCAAGTGGTGTCCCGGGTGCTGAAGGGGTTTGCCCCGGGGGGGCTGCAAGTGGTGTCCCGGGGGGGCCTCAAGGGGTTGCCCCGGGGGCTAAAGGGGTGTCCCGGGGGGGCCTGAAAAGGGTTTTCCCGGGGCTGCAAGGGGTTTCCCCGGGGTCCCTGCAGGGGTTTCCCCAATGGGGGCTCCCAATTTGGGTCCGGGGTGCGCAAGTGGTCCCCCGGGTGTTTGCAATTTGGTTTTCCCGGGGTGCTGAAAAGTGGAAGTGGGGTGTGAAGGGTTTTGGGGGGGTCTAAATTTTTGTTTTTTTATTAGGGGTGATCCCAAATTTTCACTTTTGAAGGGGGGCCCGGGGGTTGCTGGGGTTCTTTCCTTTGGGTGTTTGCTGGGTTTTCCTTCGGGGGTTTTGGGGTCCTAAGGGGTTGGGGGGTTTAATTTGCCCCGGGGGCTGAAGTGGGCCCTGCAAAGGGTTACGGGGCCCTGCAAAAGGGTTCGGGGCCCCCTCCCCCCCCCGTGTCCCCAAGGGGGCCCACCCCCCCGGGGGTTTCCCTTCCAAATTTCAAGGTGGTCCGGGGCAAAGCCCACAAAAAATTTTTTATTTGTAAACCAAACACCCACCCACCCCATCATTTTTATTTTTTTAATTTTTTTATTTTTAAAACTAAAACGGGGAAACTTAATTTGGCCTAAAAAACCCACCCAAAATTTTTTGGGGTTCCCCCCCCCCCAAAAACCAAACCACCCAACCCTTGGCCAATTTTTTTTTTCCAAAATAAACCAGGCCTGCAGCCCGTTTGGGCCCCTAAATTTTTTTCCCCCCCACCTTTTTTCCCCCCCCCCTTTATTTTTTTTTCCCTGTTTTCCTTTTAAAAACCCCTTTATAAATTTTTTCCCCCCCTAATTCAACTCTTTCCAAAAGTGCAATTATCCCCTAGTCTTTTTTCCCAAAAGGGAAAATTTCGATCCTTTTGGGAAAATTTTGCCCATTTCCCCCCTTTTTTTTTTCCCGGCTTTTAAAACCCTTCTTTTAAAAACCCCCAAACAACACTTTCTAAAGGGGAGATTAACCCGGGTTTTTTATGGGGAATTTTTGAACAAAATTTTTTGGACTTCTTTTTTTCCAAAAGATTTAACCCAAAATTCTTTTAAAAAACGGGAAGACCTAATCAGGGGGATTTTCTTGGTAACCTTTATATTGGTTAAACAAACCCGAGGATTCTTTTTTAATCCAAAAGATAAAAGGGGTTTTTTTTTAGTCAACACTTGCACTTTTCGGATTTACGAAACCCCAAACCCTTTTCGAATGTAGTATAGATTACTTTGGGTTTAAAATTGCACTTTATTTTCCTGTCCAACGTTTAAAACTTTGCTTTTTGTCTATTTTAAAACTGCATCTCCCATTTCCCTCCGCCTTTGGGCATAAATTCTTTTTCAAATCATCCTGGGTGCTCTAGTGTCCCATTAGAATGAAAGGCCCGGCTTTTTTTGTTTGTCTCAGAAAAAATTTGCTTATGTCCTATTTATTCCCTCACCTAAGTGGTTTTGTAAATTATAAACAACAAGGGGCTCCCCACGGGACCCCGTGGAACCCCGTTTTGTGCGTGCCCCCCATTCTGTTTTCCCTCCCCATTTATGCAAACTCTCTGCTGTCTTTTGGGCAGTAATACCTTCCCAAAGGGAAAAAAAAAAATTCCCTCCTTTTTCCGTGTCCCAAATTTTCCCCCAAAACCCCCTTTGGAACTCAAACAAAAAACCCTTAGAAGTCCAATAACAATATCAATTCTTTACTTTTAATTACCTTTTCAAACACCGTAGTGAAAAATGTTATTTAAATTTTTTAAGACGGGAAACGCCCCTTTTTTAAAAACCGTTTTTGAGATTCTTTAAATCAATCGGGCCCCAATCAAGAAGGCTGCAAATTGTTTCGGCAATTATCGTTCCTAAATTTTCCCACTATGGGGTAAGGCTTATTGATCTTAGTTCGAAGCCAAGGACCTGCACCCCCTTTGCAAATAGGTTTTTCATTTCCCATTTTCACTTATCAGGCACTATGCCAGTTTTTGTGGGTGTATGTTAAAAAAAATTACCCAAAAAGGTATGTTTAATTTTCCTTTTACCCCTTTAACACCCTTGCAAACAGTTCATCGGGACCGGGGGTTTTTGTTGGGTTTTTAAAGTTTCTAATTGCTGAACCTTTTAATTTTACCGAAATCGGGGCATGTTTATTATCTTCCTGTTCTACATAATTTTTATTTCAAAAAAATACCGCTAGTTTTTTCCTGGTAAAAATTTGAAAAGGAAGTGGGTATTGAGAATTTAAACACATACCCTTTACACTGTCGTGATCTAAACCAAAGAGTTTCTCTTAAGGGGGCCCCCTTGCCCCTAATTTTAACTTCTGTATGCTTAAAAAAAAACCCTTTTTGGGGTTTGGGTCTTCGAACCCCTTGGACCTTAGCCTCAAAATCCCTTTTGCTTTTCTTTTTCCTTTTTTTAATTTCTTTTTTTTAATTTGAATATATTGATTTTCTTAACTGCCCATCCCATCGTTTGATACACTTAAAATCCGCCTCTTTTTTGAAAAAATGAGATTTTTAATCTATTGTTCACCATTTGGGATCATTTTTGGTAGATCTAATTTCCCTTTACTCGGAACAAAATTTTGTTGGGCAGCTAGAACTCTGCTCGGGAAAAAGCAAAATTAGGAAACCCAAGATCCCCTACCTGCCCCATTTTTCAGGACATCCCAATTTGGGCCCCCCGGGAAATTTTTCAGCCCCATAAAAGCCCGGCCAAGCAAAAAATTGGGCCGGGAGATTTGATTGCAGGTATCTAGGAAAACCCCAAGATATATTGAAACTAATGATTTGTATCCTTTCCCCAAGCTCATCTTAACCCCCATGTTTAAATTAATTAATATTTTTGTTGGCAAAAACCCAAAGTCAAGCAGATTGTTTCCTCTAGTTGGTTCTGTCCCCCAACCTTTTTAAAAAAGCAACCCTTTAAACCCGTATAAAGGGAAAGTCACTGGGCCCAAAAGATTTCCTGTCATTTTGGGTTCCAATAAAATTTGTTAAAGTTAAAATCCCTTTAAACACAACATTTTCTTGTCTAGTGCCGTATGAATTTCGCCCCACAACAGCTTACGCACCCCTTATAAATTTTTTTGGGCCCCCTTATTAAATTCCCCCCCAAAAATTTAAATTTTGTCACGACACTTTTTAAAAAAATGTACCCAAACAGATTCGTGTTCGATGTTTCTAATCTTATATCATGTCAAAGACAAAAATTTTAAATTTTCTCTGAAAACATCGCCAAACCGCCCCCCTTCCTTTTGGGAACCCTATCAGTTTTGGAATATTTTTTTAAACCCTGTATGTTGAAATTCAGAAGACATTTCTCTATCTTTGGGTTTAAAACCCAAAGGTTCGTTATACCAATAATATCTAATTTCCAGGTGTTTTCTTTAAGCGGGGAAAAAACACCGATGACTGTTGTAAAGGCGAATATACTAAAAAACTTTTTTGAGAAACCCCAGCCCCGTGTCAAAACGTTTCGTCCTACCCCAAACGATTTTCTGAGGGGGCGTTTCGGCCCTGGGGCCTTTCATGGGGATGTTTGGGGCTCCCAGGGGAGCCGGGTTTTTAAAATTTGGGAAAATCTTTTTACTACCCAAGTATTAAACTGTACACAAAAACATAGGAAAAAAACTTGAAAGGAAGCATTAAAAATCATGGTGGATAAAGGAATTAGTGAGATTACTTTTGGACTTTAATGGGGGTTGGGGCCGATCTTTATTCGTGTGACCCTGTGGATTCTGAGGAAAACTTATTAATTTTTGCATAGTGCCCTTACCTAACAAAAAAAGAAAGTGTTTAACAAAAAGACGAACTCGGGTGCACGGGGGTGTTTTACGAAAAATTCACAATTCAGAAAAAACGTGAAAAAACCAAAATTTTTTTTTTCGACCCTCGATTAAGTTTTCCCTTACTTACGGGCTCACTACTTTTCATTTGAGTACTTGTTGTTTTATTTTAACCCCTTTACAGGCTTTTTTTAATTTTTAACCCAAAACTCCCCTAGGGCGAGATTTACAAAACCCGAAAGGTTTTAATATCTATGGGAGCCCAAATTCTGTTACAGGGGCCCTAACACATGCCGTGACGAGGAGGAAAAAACATTTTTTTTTAACGACGGAAACCTGGGGGTTTCCCAGCACTTTGGGTTGTATGTAGAGAAAAAACGCAGTCAGGTTTTTTCGGGTTTTCAGGGGTGTTAGAGGGGAGAAGGTACTGGGTCAGGGGATTATCAAGTTTTGACTCTTCTTCAGGGGGCCAGGAAGCTTACAACATCTTTGCTTTTAACTCCTTTTGATTTTAAAAAGCGAAAATATATACCGACCAAAAATAAAATTTTTCTAACTTCCCTATTTTTTTATCACTTTCAAGTTTTAAAATATCGGGAGGGGCCAAAAACTTTTGGGGCAAGCTTTGGCTAGTGATGTTTAAACCCCAAATTAGGTAGCATGACGGCGAGCCTACTTTTAAATTTTTAATTTGCTTTGGTTTGATGTTTTTGTTTACTCTTAAATTTTCTGTTGATTTTTGAAGTTTTTTTTTCAGATTCTTCCCAAGGGCACTTTGGGGCCCTTTTAAAAAAAGGGATGAGTCACAATAAAATTTTTCAAAGGAAAAATTTTAAAAATTCGTATGGTAAACGCTTTCACCCATTTAAAGGGACTGTAAGCAGAAGTAAAAGTTCTGTCAACATATCAGCACTTTTTTTTTGGTTTTTTTGGTTTTAAACCATTGGGGGCGGGGTAATGAGGGACAAAACGTTTTGGGTTTTGAGATCTTGTACAAAGTACACAAATTTTTTAAGAATTTCTTTCAGAAATTTTCCCCCCGTTTATTTTTTACGACGGACTTCGGATTTGTATGCCTGCAGTTTTTACTTCCTTTTACACTTTTGGGAACTGTCCCCGGCAATTTTTGTCCCGTATTGAAAAAATTTTCTCACAGATCTCGTGAAAAAGGTTTGGGTTTGGGGACAATTGTGCAAATTTTCCCGGGTTCGTAGTAGTGGGTCACTTGGACTGGATCTTTAACCCCCTAACTTTTCCCTTTTTTGTACATGCAAGCATACTTTTTTTAAAATTTTTAGAAATTCCCGGGTTTTATGGGGGCCCCAAAAACAAATTTTTAAACCCTTCCCTTTTTTTAAAAGAATGGGGGTCTTGCTAGGGGGTGCAGGCCTGGTACATGGAGCTAGTTGGGTTTGGGTTTGTGATTTTGGAAAATTTCTTCCAATGACTCTTCTGTAGGGAGTACACAAATTTCCCATGCGTTTCAGTAAATTCCCTTTGGGTTTATGACAGTCAATGATAGGTGCGGTGGTTTCACAGAGGAGTTTTCGACCTTCCTACCGAAGAAAAAAAAATCATAACAGGACAATTAAATCTGTTCCAAATGGGTTTTTTCATATCCTCCGCAATGGGAAAGGAAAGGAAACTGTTCTACTTTTAAATGTGTTGAGACAGACAAACTGTGAAATACAATTTTATTTGCTGGCAAAGTGTTTTAAAATTAGACTGAACTCTTTAATTTGGGCAAAGACCCTCCGGGTTTAACTTCCCGTAGGTTTTTTTTATTTTTTAAAAAGAGGAATCAGGGGGAACTTTATCTGTCAAAACATTTAACAGGATACTGGTAAATTATGTCGGGAAATATTCAAAGACAGGCTAACGGCTAAAAACTTTTCTCGGTTACTTTTTAAAAATTTAATTTCGTTCAGCCCTTGGGAAGAAAAACGACGACAAATGAACGCATTGGGAGTTTAACTAGGACGGCACCCCCCTTTCCAATCAAATTTCATCGTTTTTAGATGAAAGGCTTTTAAAAAAAATGGAAATATCAAAATAAAGGGAAAAAAGTTGCTTTTCTTTTTAAATTTGGAAACTCTTTCTTTACCGAAAAAATCCAAAAGAAGGGAACATTTTCTTGAGGAAATCAGAGGAAACCCGCTAAGAAGGGGAAATTAACAATGAAAGACTATAAAATCCTGCTAAATCCACAAAAGGGCCTTTTTTCTTCAGCAGGTTTTTTTAGATGGAAAATTTTGTTTAGATTACTTTTTCTTTGGTGCCCGTCAAAACCCCCCTCTAGGGGTTTATTAGGTGGGAAGAAAATTTATTCCCTTTTCTGAAAAATTTAATAGTTTTATTTTTTAATTTTTGGGTTCTTCAGGAAAACCAAATACCCTATCAAGTCTTTTAGATGCTTCTTCACGTCTTTGGACTTTAAAATTAGTCAACTAAGTACCAGCATGAGTACAACATTCCCTTTTTGAGGCCAGGGAAATATGTTCAACATGAGGGCCCCCGAAAAAAAGGATAGGAGAGAGGGATGAACCAAAACCATTTTGGGAAAAGGTAAATGAATTTTTTGGAGTGAAAAATGCAGTTAGCTCTTTGGCTGCTCTCGGAAAATGGGACTTGCTAAAAAACCCCGTAGAGGGGCCCTAAGTACAGGGGGGGGAAAAAGAACTGGATCGTTTTAGATTCAACTTTTCCCAAAAACATCACTTTGGGCCCCAAAACCGTCCCTTTATAGGTACTAGGATCAAGGGTGCGTTCCAGAAATGAATTAAAAATGTGTGACCCCATCAAAAATCTTTTTGGGTAAGTCTTCTGCTTTTAACAACTTGCGAATGAGACATTTTGTACGCAGGGTTTTAAGGGGGGGGGAAAAAATGATGGGGGCAGTATATCGTTAAAAACCCTCTTCTCAAACCCGGGAAAAAAATGTTTCTTTTTTGTTTTTTCAACAGATGCAAAAAAAAACGGACTTCGTCTGGGGAAAAAGAAGGGGGTTTAAAATTTTTTCTCCCCTAGGTGGAGTGGATGGATTCTTCCTGTTGAAAAAAAACACCCCCTATGGGGTGGGGGCAATCATCCTCTATCCCTACAGGATATGGATAGGGGAAAATTGGGTTTCGAGGGGGTGGTGTTTGAGGTGAACACCCCTGACCAGAGGTATTTGCAAAGAAGAAAAGGATCTTATTATAAACTTACGATATTTAAGGCCCGGGTTGACATACAAGCCTTTAAAGAATTTATTGTCAACTAGGACGTTATCACCATTTGAACATTTAGGGAAAAACAAATAAACTCTAGTGATTTCCCCAGTCCCCTACAAAAACTCTTTTTCAAGGCCCCGTGACATCAACAAAGATGGGGATGACCTATTTTAAATAATTTGCTTCCGACAAAGGGATTCCCCGTGGAAAACTTTCTCTTTTTGGGAAAATTAGCCATTACGGGGTAGTCTTGGTACCCATGAAATTTTCTGAGGTTCCTCTGACACATGAAGCGAAAGCCCCAAATGTCCTGCTTGCACGAGGTTTTTAAGGATTTAGATTTCAAGGGCAGAGTAACAGTTTTTCTAGTGCTTGACCACATGGTTATTTTACAAAAATGAACAAGTCTTTTAACGACTTAAAAATGAACTTCATACTGTTGTAAACAGTTCAGGGGATGTCATTAGTAAGGATCAAGGGAAAATACGAATCCACTTGATGCAAATCCCAGTAGAAGTTTAAGGGGAAATTAAAAATGATCTACAAAGAGAAAGGGGGGCGGGGAAAAATCTCTGTTGTAAGGAAAAGATGAGGGTAGTCTGACCCCGGAAAGGGGCACAAAAAACCCGCCGCTTCATTTAAAGGGGGGATATTCGAGTTGGTTTTAATAGGACACTTTTTTAAAAGGTCCAAGATGACCGAAGCGTCGTCATAAGCTCCCTTTCCTATTTGCGGTTTAATTATGTATTACTTCAGTTGGAAAAGGTGGGAAAAAAAAAATAGGGTACATAATAAAATTTGGGACTTACACAAAATTTGGGAAAAGGGCATTTTATGGGGGGTCACATGGGAAAACACAAGAAAAATTTAAAAAAAAAGATTTTAAAAAAATTTTTGACACAGTTCACCAAACCCACAGCAGAAAACCCCTTGACGTATTAAAATGATCTTAAACACACGCAGAAGTCTTTTAAAAAGACTAGGAATGTTTTATAGAAGATGGGGAAGCGTAGGCAGATACTAGGGGTGGAAAAAAACCCCCCCCCCGGGTGACAGTGGAAATTCTAGTGTTACAGTCCCCTGAATCTAGGGTAAATTGAGATTTCTGTTTTCCCAAAAAGATCCGCGGCTTTCTAGTGACCGACAGACACGCGGTCTTTTTAGAGACCAGACAAAACCTGCTTTCTATATAACCAAAAGACCCCGCGGGTTCCGTTTGGTCTCAGACGATCAGTTTTTTGGGCCTGGTTGTTAAGCGGGGTAAATAAAGGGGGGTAGAAGACAAATATGTAGGTTGGGTTTAAATGGGGTGGGGGCGGCTGCCTTGGGGGGGTGGGGTCGGGGGGTGGGGGCCGCTGGTAAACCCCTGCGGGTGGCTGGCCTGATTCCTTCCCGCTACTCTCAAACACGCAATTCAAAAGCCTCCTGGGTTTGGAAACCACAGTAAAACCCCCCGGGGTAATTTTTCTGGGACCCGCAGTTTATTGGTTGTACAAGCAAAAAATTTCGCTAGAGTCGGTTTTGATTCTTAGAGAACCCTGTTGGCTGATTCCTTTTTTCCGTGCTGGCTTGAGTTGCTTTGGTCCCCTCGACCCCTTGGACACGAGGGCGGGTGGAATGCTTTCAAAGGAAATTCACAGGCATATTAAGCAGGGGAAAAAGGCTGGCTACTGGGTTGGATATTTTTTGTACGGACGGGAACTCTAATGTACCCTCGGGGGGGGCTTTCCCTAAACCACGAAGGGTTTTTGTAAAGATTTTGAAGGCTAAGCTTAGGGCCCCCAAAAGCTGCTGCTCACCCGAATGTCCCCCGGGGTTTTAAACGTAATTCAAAGGAAAATTTTTCGTGCCAGTTATAAATTTGGGGTTTGTTGACGGGAATGGAACGAGGAAAAACCTGGACTGTTTTGCCGGGGAAAAAATTTAAAAAATTTGGGGGGAGAACTTGGCCTTGTCTGGCGGCTCCCAAAACCGGCGCTCCAGCCCGCGGGCCCACTTGGGGGAAATCTCGTGAACTCATGATTTTGCAAGGGAGTTGGGTTAAATGTATTGGAACCTAAATACTAAAACCCAAAAATTTCCTGTTAACAAAGATTGCAAGGTCTTCGCGTGCTTGCCGGCCCGTTCCCGTGCTTGGGTGTATACTTCCCGGGGCTTTTTGGCCTTTACTTCGGGCTTCCTGGTCGTCCCCCGAGCTTTGGGGTCATCCCCGATTTGGTTTTGGGAAATTTTTTTTTCATCCTGAGTCGGGCCTCGTGCTTCCCGAATCGTCCCCGTACTTCCCGGGTTTGTCCTCGTGCTTTATGGGTCGTCCCCGGGGTTTCTGGGTTTTCCTCGTGCTTCCTGGGGCGTTCCCCAGGGTTCCCCGGGCCGTCCCCGAGCTTCCCAGTCGCTCGAGCTTCTTGAGTGTCCCCTTGGGGTTTCCGGAGTCGTTTAAAACGGGGTTCTGGGTCCCTCCCCGGGCTTCCTGGGGTGTTTCAATCTTCCTGGGGCGTGCTCGATCCTCCTGGGTCCCTCGGGTTTTCTGGGTTTTTTTCGGGCTTCCTAGGCTGTCCTTGGGCTTCCCTGGGGCCCTCGGGCTTCCCCAGGGTGCCCCCCCGAAATTTTTTGGGGGATCCTCGGGCTTCCTGGGTTGTCCCCGGGGTTCCTGAGTCGGGCCCCCGATCTTTCCCGGGTTGTCCTCGGGGGGGATCGTCATCTAATTTTTTATAAAAAAATAAACGTGTCTTTCCCGTATAAAAAGTTAAGGCAAGTTTTTTAAAAAGGAGTTTCTAACCTGACCTGAAACCCGACCCGACCCGACCTGACCCGAAACCCGACCTAAAACCAACCTAACCCAACCTAACCTAACCTAACCCAAACCAAAACCCAAACCCAACCTAACCTGCCTGACCTGACCTGATTAAAAACCCAACCTAAACCCTTACCTAACCTGACCCGACCCGAAACCCGACCTACCCAAAACCCAAACCCGACCTGACCTAAACCAACCCAACCAACCTAACCCAACCTTAAACCCGACCCGACCTGGGCCTGATTAACCTAACCTAACCTAACCCAAACCCAACTGACCTGACCCTTGGGCCTGACCTGACCTAAAACCCAACCAAAACCCAAACCCAACCCGACCTGCCTGACCTGACCTAAACCCAACCCAACCTAAAACCCAACCTGTCCGGAAACCCGACCTGACCTAACCTAACCTATCCTAAACCGACCGACCCGACCTGCCCAACCCCAACCCAAACCCGACCTGACCTGACCGACCTAAACCCCAACCCCAACCTAACCTAACCTGACCTGATAACCTTCCTTTCCTTAAACCGACCTGACCTGATTACCTGACCTGACCTAACCTGGAAAAAAACCTAAAAAACCCTACCTGACCTGACCTGACCTGACCCGGCCTAAACCCAACCCCCAAACCCAACCTCCCCGACCTGACATGACCTGACCGAAATTTTTTTGGGGGAACCCCAACCCTAAAACCCAAACCCCGACCAAAACCCGACCGACCTGCCTAACCTTTAAACCCAAACCCAACCTAACCTAACCCAACCTGACCTTCCTTTCCATTGCCTCTCCTCTGTGGGCTCTGGTTCCTGTCTGTACATGGCCCTTTTTCTCCCTTGTTTTTTTCCCGTGAATCTTGGTAGCTTGTTGTTGGCCTTGCATTGGGGCCCAACCCCCTCTCTGCCCGCACCCCCGCTGCTCCCCCCGTTTTAAATCCTTGGCCCTTTTGGGAGGGTTTATATGGCCCTTGCATAAATTAATCTTTCTCTTTCCTGTTCGGCCCCTCAGTTCATATGCTGTGGGCTTCTCGGGGCAAGGGCCCCTTAACTTGCTTTAGCCTGTTTTCCTCTTTGTGGCCTATATCCTGGTTATTGCAGTTTTTGGCTTGTCTCCCCCAAATTTTTTTTCTCCTTCTCCAACCTCTCTTTAATTTTTCAGGGAAACCCCCCGTCTGTCTCCATTTTTTTTGAAAGCTCTCCCAAAATTTTTTCTCCCACTCTTGTTCCCCTTCTTTTCCCTGCTCCTCCATCCCCTCCCCCCCTACCAAACCATTCTAAATTTAACGCCCTTTTTCCTGCAAGTCCCCACGTATTTTTTTTTTTTAAAGAAAGAGAGAGACAGAAAGAGAGGGGAAGGGGAAAAGGAAAGGGGAGAGGGGGAAAAGTGGAAGGGAAAAAAGGGGGGAGAGAGGGGGGAGTTTAGAAGGGAAAAGGGAGGGAAAAAGGGGGGGGAGTGAGAAGGGGAAAAGGGGGGGAGAGAGAGAGAGAGAGAGAGAAGAGAGAGAGGGGAGAGAGGGGAAGAGAAGAGAGAGAGAGAGGGGGGAAAGGGGAGAAAAGAGAGAAGGAAAAGAAGGGGGGAGGGGAGAGAGAGAAGAGAGGAGAGGGGGAGATAGGGGAGGAGGAGGCCCAAAAAAGGGGGGGGGGGAGGGGGGAGGACAGGGGGAAGGGGGGGGAGAGGGGGGGATTTGGGAAAAGAGGGATAGGGGGGGATAAGGGGGGAGAGAGAGATGGGGAAAAGGGGGGGGGGGAGGGGATAAATGAGAGGGGGGGAGATGTTTTAAAGGGGGGGAGACGTTTTGAGGGGAAGGTGTTAGAGGGGAAAAGATGTTTTTTGGGAAAAACGGAGGTTTGGGGGAGGAAAGGGGGAGGTAAAGGGGGGAATAGGGAAAAAAAGGAGATAGGTAGGAAAAGGGTTAGGTAGAGAGAGATAGGTAGAGAAGGTATAGGTTTGCGAGGGTTTGTTGAGAGGGGGGTTTTAGGGAGGGGAGAGGTATAGGTAGAAAGAGGTATAGGGTAGAGAGGGTATAGATAAGGTATAGATAGAGGTAAATGAAGGATAGGTATAGAGGGGGAGAATAGGTTTAAAGGGAAAAGAAACCCCGGGGTTTTTCTGAGAGTAGTTTGAGAAGATGGGGAAAAAAAAGGTAAGAGATAGGGATTGAGAGAGGGAAAAAGAGAGAAAGAGAGGGGGGGATTTAGGTCAGGTTTTAACCCGGAAGGTATGAACTTTTGTGTATGTTTTGTTGTGTGGGGGTGTGGGTGTGGGGTGTGTGTGTGGGTGTGTATGTGTGTGTGTGTGTGTATGGTTTCCCCCCCTTTTTAAGTATTCATACTGCTAATGGAGTAAAACCAGTATTTTTAAAACTACCAACAGTGATTTTAGCACTTATCAATTTTTACTTTTAAACACAGAAAGTAATTAGGTTGTAAAATTTAGCTTGTCTCGCTTTAGGAGTGTCTGACGTCCCCCCTCACTAGGGTTCCCCCCGCTAGGCTGCCCCCCCTAGTCAACACTATCTTCACCTTTTTTTATGCTAAATTTTTGCTCTAATTCTTGGGAATAACCCTTTCAAAAGGGGAGTGACCCATAATAACACAGTGATGCAAGACCAGGATTCAGAACCCCACAACAACCCCCCAACCCGGTGAGTGATACCCTTTTGCTGGCGTGATGCGATGACAAATTTTCCAGATTGAAGACGTAGGGGCGCGTACATACGCCCCTTTTATCACTATTTTGAAAAAATTTTTTCACCGTGATCTTTATAACCGTATAAGCCATAAAAACCCACGTCCTCAAGTGATTTTTTCTTTTTTAGAATATTTTTGACAGCCTGTATATTTTGCCCCAGACAGCCCCTTTCTGGCTGCCCGCTTGTTCATATTTTTGCGCCCCTCAGGTGCTGCCATCTATAGGCCCCCCCACTTTTAGTATGCCCCGAATTGCCCCGCTTTTCACTCACTCCCCTCACAAAAGCGGGCCCACAGGAAAACACAAGTACTCCCAGCTTTTCTCTCCGGGGGATGGCCCCCGCCCGGGGCCCTGGGGACCCAAAAAACACAAAACCTGGAAAACCCCCCCCCTATTAAAATAAAGTAAGAAGCCCCCCGAAAAGATATACATTCCCCACCCCCCTTAAGCCCCACCAAAATAACCTTCGTTTTTTGCCTCGCTCTCCCCTCACTTTTCCCCACAGCGGCCCAGCAGGAAGTCAAAATACTCCCAGCTCTCTCTCGTGGGCAAGGCCCTTTCCCCGGGGGGGGGGGGCCTTTGGGGACAAACCACAAGCCTGTGAAAACCCCAAAATAGTTACAATAAAGTAAGAAGGCCCCCCGAAGAAGTATTCTTTAAAACCCCGTTACACTCACCCAAACAAACCTCGTTAAAAATGGTGACAGCGGTGCTTGCAGAAGTTGTTGTTTTGCCGGGAGAGAGGGAGTAAGAGTTATGAAGTCATCTTCACTTCATCACCCACACAAGAAGCATCCGTCTCTCAACGAGTTATCCTGATGTCGTGTCTGCACTTTTGAGCATCCAGACACAGGTACAAGCAGGACCAGCCGAAATTTATCGAAATTCCCCGAGAATTGTGAGTGGCGTCACAGTGACCCCACACTACAGCGTCCCAGCGTCTCACGCTACAGTGTCCCCACGCTGTTTCTCAAGTCACGTGTTCAGCGTCACTTGTATGTTGCTGTTGTTGTTCAGCTCAGCACAGCTGTTTTCAGCAACCCAGAGGTGAGTTTTGTGTGATTTTTGCGCCCCAGTGTGAGCTTCTCCACGTGTTTGTGGGTGGGGGAGGAGAGGAGAGGAAGTGGCTGTTCCTTACCTTGCCCATGCTTCGCCCCGCCATGCACTCACCCACGCTCCTCGCCACCACACCTACCATACACCACCACACTACTCATTTCCCTCTGCTGTGTTTTCTGCTTTTTTTCGTGTGATTCGTCGCCAGTGCTGTGTATCCGAGTGCCCGAGGCCACTCGAAGCTGCGTGGATCAGCATCCCACGTAGATCACGACACCACGTGAATCGACACCACGTTGGGTTGACGATGTCACGTAGACCTACAAGCCACGTGAGTTACCAGATGTCCCAGGCCTCATGCTGTGGTCTGCTGCCCGCATCAAAATCGACGCTACCCACGATGCTGCCCGACTTCATGACGTCACGTTGTCTGCCTGACGTCACCTCGAGATGTCTGCCTGACGTCACCTCGAGATGTCTGCTGACGTCACCTCGCGATGTCTGCCTGACGTCACCTCGAGATGTTGCTGACGTCCCCCCACGATGCTGCCCGACTTCATGACGTCACGATGTCTGCTGACGTCACCTCACGATGTCTGCTGACTTTCACCTCGAGATGTTTCTGACGTCACCTCGAGAGTTCTTCTGACGTCACCTCACGATGTCTGCGGGACGTCACCTCACGATGTCTGCCTGACGTCACCTCGAGATGTCTGTTGACGTCACTGCTGCTGACGTCACCTTGCGACTTTCACGCCTGAAAATCACATGATGTCACATCGAGTGTTCTAGTAATTTTTCAGTATTGTCGAGAAGATGAGAGAAGATATATGTCGTGTGTTAATTAATTCCTCTCAGTCAGTGTTCTCACATTTTAGCATGTCTTAGTCAGTTTTATGCGCAGAAAAGCATCATTTGCTAGTTAAGCCATGTTGTACCGTATTTTACAGCGGGGGTGTTTGGTAAGTTTTCCGTGTGTCCAAAGTGAGGTCTGTGGTCAGACCCCTTGAGTTGTACCACTAAGTCACCCGCCTGACCAGTGTTTGACAGCTGATTTTCCAGCCCTGAGCGTACGAGCCCTCTTGTACAGAAAGCTTTTATGCTCGTCGCTCGTGTTGTTCTGCAGAATCGTACCTGCTACGATTCCCACAAGATTTGTTTCACTTCACCTCCAGACCGTCGAGTGCAGTATATGTAGAAAAAACAAGTCTGGGGACGTTAGACTACCTCTGCTTATAACTCCAACTGTCGAGAAGATGATACTCGTCAAGCCGCAGCCGGGCCTGTCGGCAGGCCTGTGTCAGCCTCGTGTCAAAAGCTTCAGTGAGCAGCCTGCACAAAGATGATGCATTTGACTGCTAGCTCTCTCACTGCAGTTGGTGTACGATGTTACAAACCCAGATGTTTCGCCCAGTCGTCCTCTGCCACGACTCGCTCCACAACTCGCTCCACGCTCGCCGGCAGTGACAACCCAGCAGTGACAGTACCAGTCGAGAAGTGTCTCCTGAGTCGCTTGCCAGAAGTCCTGCCCAGTTGCCGAGTTTTTGGTCGACCGCCTCACTCGAGGGCACCAGCATGTCGTGCCCCGGGTTGAGGGGAAACCTGCAGCGACTCCTACGATGTCTGCTTCAACAGTTCCAGAGGAGACCGTACCCTGTTACGTCACAGCTCAGGCCGCAGCGATGTCTCCCGTGTTGCAGTATCTGTCCAGACGCAGGAAGGCGTTGCAGTGATGCCCTTCGACGCTCACTGCCTTTGACCACGATGTTTAGCACACCCCACATGTTTTTTTCTTCCCTCCCTGTAGGAAGTTTTTTTTCCAGGGTCCATATGTATATATATGTTTTTATTTTGTGTTCTGTGCCCTGTTCCTACGAGAGAGAGACCGAGTTTTTTTTACTACCAGTATTGTCGCGTCGGGACGACGCGCGTTTAGGGGGCCGAGCGTATGTAGACAGCCTGTACTGTCTGCACAGACAGCCCATGCTGTCTGCCAGCTTAGTTCATATTTGCGCCACTCAGGTGCTGCCATCTATAGGCCTTGCCACTTCAGTATGCCCAGACTTGCCTCGCTCTCACTCACTCTCTCACACAGCGGCCCTAGCAGGAAGTCACAAGTACTCCCAGCTCTCTCTCGTGGGCATGGCCCTGGCCCGGGCCATGGGGCACAAACACCCCAAGCCTGTGTAACCCAACACTACTTAACAATAAAGAAAAGAAGCCTCCGAAGAGATATATCATTCCCACCCCGCTTACAGCCTACCAAAATAACCCTTCGTTATAAATACACTTCACTTATATTAAAAATCCCTTCACATTCGTGTGTTGCACTTTATATGTATAATGTGACACAACTTTTTGGTGACGTCACTGCTTCAGCAGGCTACTGTCACCTTCCTTGTTTATATTATATTTTTACTTTCTACTTTTGCTTTTTAACTTTTTCACTCTCACTGTAGGTGCCCCACATTTTACTTGTTATCCAATCTCTCGAAATTCTTGAACACCCACTTCCACACTCACTTTAATCTTTGTATATTGATTCTTTGTAGCAACTGAAGCCTACTAGCCACTAACGGTTTGACACTTTGAAAAAATTAAAGATTTCAGGATTCCTCTCGACTTTTTTTAACTAATAACCTGGTTATCACTCGAGGATTATTCACTGACGTTGTCACTACCACTGATTACTGCTAGCAGATGCTGCACGCCTTAAAAACACTAAAGTTCTTGGAGCCTTGTGCCCCCATGTCTGCTGACTGACCCGTGTGTGTGTGTGTGTGTGTGTGTGTTGTGTGTGTGTGTGGTGGTGGGGTATGTGTGCAAGAGTGTGTGTACTCACCTATTTGTACTCGCCTATTTGTGTTGCATTTGGGCGAGTCTTAGCTCCTGGCTCTGCCTCTTCACTGGTTGCCACTGGATCCTCTCCTCATCCTTGCTCCATGGGGCTTATCAAACCTCGCCTTAAAGCTATGTATGGTCCCCGCCTCCACTACGTCACTTCTAGGCTATTCCACTGCCTGACAACACTATGACTGAAGAAATATTTCCTAACATCCCCTTTGACTCATCTGGTCTTCAACTTCCCCAAATTGGGGACCTCTTGTTTCTGTGTCCCCTCCCTGGAACTTTGTGTCTTTGTCCACCTTGTCTATTCCGTGCAGTATTTATTATTGTCGTTATCATGTCTCCCCTTTACCCTTCTGGTCCCCCAGTGTCGTCTGGCCGATTTCCTTAACCTTTTCTTCATAGGACATTCCCCTTAGCCTGGAACTAGCCTTTTCGCAAACCTTTGCACTTTCTCTAGTTTCTTGATGTGCTTGATCAGGTGTGGGCTCCAGACATGTGTTGTATACTCCGTATGGGGCCTGACGTACACCCGGGCTACAGTGTCTTTAACGATTCCTTGCTATAGTATCAGAATGCTGTTCTCAGGTTTGCCAGCGCCCATAGCTGCAGCAGTTATCTGGTTGATGTTGCTTCGGAGACTGCTTGGGGTTATACTCACCCCCAAGATCTTTCTCCTTGAGCGAAGTTTGCAGTCTTTTCCACCTAGCCTATACTCCGTCTGCGGTCTTCTGTGCCCTTCCCTATCTTCATGACTTTGCATTTGGGGGGGTTAAATTAGAGACCGCCAGTTGCTGGACCAGGTGTCCAGTCAGTCCAGGTCTCGTTGAAGTCCCTGCTGATCCTCATCTGATTTAATTCTCATCATTAACTTCCATCGTCTGCAACAGGGGGCACATATACCAAAAGTAGCACTGGTCTTAGGAACGACCCCTGTGGGACCCCGCTCGTCACAGGTGCCCACTGTGATACCTCATTACGTACCATGACTCGTTGTTGCCTCCCTGTCAGGTATTCTATGATCCATTGCAGTGCCCTTCATGTTATATGCGCCTGATCCCCCTAGCTTCTGCACTAACTCTTGTGAGGAACTGTGTCAAAGGTCTTCTTGCAGTCCGGAAAATGCAGTCAACCCACCCCTCTCTCTCGTGTCTTATTTCTGTTACTTTATCATAAAATCCAGAAGGTTTATGACACAGGATTTGCCTTCTTTTGAATCCGTGCTAGTTGGCATTTATACTTTGTTCCGTTCCAGGGGGCTCCACCACTCTCCTCCTGGTCTAAACTATAGACCTCCTGGGTCTATAGTTTAGTGCCTCTTTCCTGTCCCTTTTTTAAAAATGGGAACACATTTGCCGTCTTCCATACCTCAGGGAGTTGCCCAGTTTCCAGGATGTGTTGAAGACTGTGGTGAGTGGCCACAACAGTATATCTGCTCCCTCTCTAAGGACCAACGAGGAGATGTTGTCCGGGTTCCATTGCCTTTTAGGTATCGGGTGCCCTTAGCAGCTTCTTCACCTCCTCCTCATTTGTATTTTTGGTCATCCAACACTTGTTGAACATTCCTTGCTGGTGTCCCTATCTGGTCTGTCCCCCCAGAGACCTTCCTGTCTCCACTGTAAATTTCTTCCTTAAATCTCATGTTGAGCTCCTCACATACCTCTTGATCGTTTCTTGCGAGTTCTGCAAACCCTTTTTTCCTCAGCCTTATCACCTGGTCGTTGACTGTTGTCTTCCTCCTAATGTGGCCCATACAGCAGTTTCGTGTCAGACTTGAAATTTTGATGCTATGTCGTTTTCGTACTGTCGCTGGGCCTCCCTCCTTTTCGTGGCATACTTGTTTCTGGGCCTTCTACTAATCTCCTAATTTCCTGGGTCCTTTGCCTCTTGTACCTTTTCCATTCTGTGGTTCACTTAGTTTTTTTCCTCCCTACACTTTCGGGTAAACCAAGGACTCGCTTTGGGTCTCCAGTTTATTTCTTTTTACCTTGGGAACAAACCTTTCCTTTGCCTCCTTGCACTTTTTTGTTACAAATTCCATCATCTTGTTTACTAATTTTCCTACCAGTTCTCTGTTCCAATGAACCTCCTGCCCGGAAGTTCCTCATACCTGTGTAGTCCCCCCTTTTATAGTTTGGCTTTTCCCATTCAATTCCGGTTACCCTTTCACTTGTAACTCTCCTATATAATCAAACTCAGAACCACCTGATCGCTAGCTCAAAGGGGCCTCCGTAAATGATGTCCTCAATGGGCGAGCTGCTCAGGGTTTACACAGGATCCAGTCTTGCTGGTTCATCCTCCCCCCCTCTCTCGGGTAGTGTCCCTGACATGTTGATGCATGGGTTTTCCCAAATACCACATCCATCATCTTGGCTTTCCATGTTTCGGGACCCCCATGTGGCTCCAGGTTTTCCCAGTCAATCTCCATGTGGTTAAATCGCCCATTACCAATAACTTTGCTCTGCTCGAGTGAGCTGTTTTGTCACCTCAGCCAGTGTATCCACTATCGCTCTGTTGTTTTCTTCGTACTCCTCTCTGGTCTCCTGCAGTTCTGTGGTGGGTTATACATCACTCCAATGACTACTTCTGTTCTCCAGACTGAATTGTTCCTACTATAAAAGTCCCTTTCTCCAATCACGTGCCCTGCTTTCCATTTCCTCAAATCCCCATCGGTTTTTTATGAGCAATGCAACCCCTCCTCCCCCTCTACTCCTCTATCTTTCCACAGGGGGATATCCCCGGTGAGAAATTACGTCTTTATTGCGCAGCGAG
>NW_026478503.1:0-10012 GCF_026875155.1 Cherax quadricarinatus | reverse complement strand
GGGGGATGGAAGATTTCAGGATGGGTTTTTTTAACAGTGACGCACTTGCCATTTGTGCGGGTCGTATGATCACCGGGCTGTGCAATGTGAAAGAAGACGTGGTGATAAGGGACCACAGCAACGACGAGATGTGGAGGAAAGGAGAGAGGACCAAGATCAGCCATTTTCGACTTTGCCTCAGTAGAGTTTGACAGGAGTGAGGAGGTTGAGGGGGCCCGAAAAAAAGGAGATGGCAGGGGCTAACGGGGGGGACGACATCACTTCCCTGGACGTTGTACAAGTGCTGGATGAGGTCATCGCGGAAGCGAAGGGAAAGCGACGAGGAAACGTCGTAGTGTCGACGTTGGAAACATTTTGGGTAATGAGTGACCTTGTCAGGATGTTGGTACAGACCTGGTCATGGGTCTGCAGTTGAGGGGGCATGGTGATGCCAGCTCGGCCTGAAGTGTGTCTAAGGATCCCAGTTGGTGAGAATGTGGAGGTGGAGGTTCATCATGGCACGCGCTGGATGACTTGATGCGGTCGGGGGTTACAACGCGAAAGCGCGCAGCAGTGCTTTCTGATTCCGACGACGTGATTATGCCCACACAATGGCCTGGGAAGAAAAACATGGGCAGAAGCCATGCAGAGAGGTTCAAGTGGTGCCCGGGGGCAGGGGTTGGGTAAAGGGTGGCCAAAAAGGGGGGGGGGGAGAAAAGGGTGCAATGAAACGATCAGGTGAAAAGTTGATAGTGTCAAGAGGGAAACCCCCTTTGTGGGTTTTAAGTGCCTGACATTGAACATCAATGGTTGAGTCTCAAGAAAGTGTGAGTGGTTTAGGGAATATTTGGTGCGTCATGATGTTGATGTTGTGTTCTTGCAGGAACACAATTATAGACCGGTCATGAGTTGAAGGTGGATGGATATAATGTGTATGTTGAGCATGCAGTCAGATTGAAAGGAGGTGTGGCCATTTTGGTGAAAGAAACTAGCCCGTTGGTTGTCAGGCATAGTGGGGGGAGAGGGAGGGTGATTCATTTTGGATGGGTTATGGGGTCAGGTACAGATGACGTTGGTGTGTGGTGTATGGCCCAGCAGAGGGAGATGTAAGGAAAAAAGAATAAATTTTGTGAGGAACGTTTGGTATATTATTTGCGTGGATTGCCGGGGTTGCTGTGATAGGAGGTGACTGGAACTGTGTGATTTAAAGGGGTAAGATGTTGAACCGAGGGGGGCAGGGCATTTTTTGAGAATTTTTGAGAGAATTGTTTATCCCGGGGGAGGATTGACAGATGTTGGGGGAGGTGAGGTGGTGGAGCACACATTTTTTTAAGCATGGGTATGCGGTTAGGCTTGATCGATTAATATGTGCCCAGGACAGTCGTAATACATAGTGTGAGGGTAATGGACGTAGTATTTTCTGATCACAGGGTGTTTTGGTGGATATAGGGGTTTAGAGGGGTTGCCAAGAAGGTGTAAGGGGTTTTGGAAGTTGAATGTAAAGTTGTTGCAGGAAGAAAAGGGCTCGACATCATTTGTTCAATTGTGGGAGAGTTGGTGGTGGAGGCGCCGGGAAAAGTGAAAATGGTTAGTTGGTGGGACTCTGTGGTGAAATCTCGTATTAAGGAATTTTATATTTGTAGTGGGAGGGGAAAATACCAGGTTGAAGTATGGGTACCAATCTTATCTTGGGGGCAGTTGAGAGCTTGCTACGAGCGTTTGGGGGTGCTAGTTATCCGGTGGACGATATTGAGGGATTAAAGGAGTGTTTTCAGGGATTTGCAAAAAGAAAGATTTGATGGCGCATGAGTTTTGGGTGGGCTGGAAGAGGTGTTATGGGGTGACAGGCCTTCGGCATGTGTGTTGAGGCAACGTGTAAGAGAAGAGTGGCGATGGAGATGATGGGATTAACTGTTCATGTGGGATGGAAGGGTATAGAGAGGGGGAGGTATTGTGACGACAGAGGGTATGAGTGGTTATCTGGATGCATGTTTGGGTCATATGCAAAAAACGGAGGTTTTCGAGAGGGTTTAAAAAAGGAAATGGGAGGTTTAAATGAAATGTGAATTGATGGTAGTTTAGGGTAACATTAAAAGGGTTTCCGATCACGGAAAGGGAGTTTTTCGAGGGCTTTGTCTGGTGAATTTGGGTTTAAGGGGCCCCAAGGTGTAGATGGGTTTTCCCCTAATGATTTTTACATTAGGAATTGGGAATATTGAGAGTTTTTTAAAGTTAGGTTTTTTTCAGTGTAATGAAGTATGATGGGGAAATGGTGGAGAAAAAGAACTTTGTCGTTTTTTGTTCTAAAAGGGTTTGGATGGGAAAGGGTAGGGGTTTTCCCGAGCAAAAATCGCTTATTGTGGTGATTATAAGTTTTTTTCCCACGGAAAAATTAGGGAATGGGAAAAAAAAAGGTGTTTGGTAACGAATTTGGGCCCAGAGGAAAATTTTTTTTAAATGGGGTCCCCGGGCGGGACAATGTATGAAGGGCATGGATTTCTTAGAATTTTATAAAGCAGAAGGGGAGGGGGGGGGTTTGGGGGGTTTTTTTGGCATTGGATTGGCGAGCTGCTTACGATAGTTAGAGGGGGTGCGTTATGGGGGGTCAGCGTTGGCGGGAAATTGGGGGGGAAAATTTAAATATCTTGGGCGAAAATTGTATCAGGGGGGCATCTATGGGGTTTTAAGGGTTAAAGGGAAAAGGCTAGGTTTTTAACATTCGAGGGGGAAGGGGTTTGGGGACGGGGTTTTCCCCCTCTATCGAAAAATATTTTTGCGGGGCCTCCAGGATCCCTTTTTGGGGCATTTTAGGTGGGTATCGAAAAGAAAGGGGGGTTTTAGAAAATGAAGGGAGGGGTCGGCGGGTATTGGGGGTTATTTTGGATGACCAACTGTATTGGTGAGGGGTGAAAAGGATTTACAAAGGTGGGGAAAGGGGTAGTGTTTTTTGGCAAGGTACTGGAGGGAAAAATTAATGGGGCCCAAAAGTTAAGTTTAGGGACCTGGGCAAAAAAGTAAAAGAGGGGGGACTGTGGGGCGCGGGTGGAGTGTGTGGTCAGCTATTGATTTGGGGGGATAGTTTTCCTTTAAAGAATGTTTGGGTACCCAAAGGGAAGAAAATTTCGTGTGAAACCGTGGATGGGGTTTTAAAAAAAGTTTGGGGTTTGGTTTTGAGGAGGGGCGCAACTAATTTTGCACCCAGGGGGGCCCATTGTGACGACGTCCTTTTTTGTATAGTAAGACATGGCCGTGGGGGGCAATATACCCACTGGGTGGGAGGGGTTTGAAAAGGGTTTGCAACATGGGTTTTTCCGATTTTTTATGGGGTTTGGGGTTTTGTGCCTGATTTAAGTAAAAGGGGGGGGTGATGTTCCCTTCACCCCGGGGGGGCGGGGGGGGGCTTATCCCTTTTTAAAAAAGGCGTATGATGAGGTGTATCTAAAACGGGGGGGTTTACGAGGGAGGTGGGAGCGAGGAGAGGGGGGCTAGAAAGACTTTGTAGGGTTTGGCAACAATGGTGGGGGGTAAGGATTTAATGTTTGGTGACCCATGTTGTGGGTTTGGGAAAACCTGGGTAGCCCGCCACTCAAGGGGGAAAATTTTTTTTTTTAAAGTCCCGGGAAAAGGGAAAAAAAAATTGGCGGGAAAAATGGCAAAAAATTGTACCCAAACCCAAAGCCCTTTTCCGGGAGGGGAAACCACAGTCGATGGCCTCCACCCCAAACCAACGATACAGATACAAGGAAAAAAAAAAAACCCCCCCCATTTACCAAAAAATACCACCATGGGAAAAATAGCAAACATCGAACTTAAGTTTAAAGGGAAATCTTAAGGAGTCGGGAAATCGCGGGAAGAACAAAAAAGCCATAAATAAAAATCGAAAAAAACCCCCAAGGGTATTTTTTTTCCCCTTTATCCCCAAACCCAAAGTCGAGAAAAACGCCAGTATTGGGCCCTTATTAAACAAAGGGGTTTCCCTACACAGATAAACAGAAAGGAAAATGAGTAAAGTATAAAGCCCCCAATATGACTCTTTTTTTAGCAACCCAAACTAACCGGGACTGAGAGTCGAAAAAAAAATGAATTTTTTATGAGAAAACCACAGTTTTTGGGTTAAATCAAAAAACTAATCTGTTTTTTCCCTAAAATCCCAAAAAGGATTTTTAAAACAGGGAAAATGACAGGGCCCATGAAACCTCGGGCCCCGGGGGCCAACTCATGGAAATTCGGGGGGGTTCCCTTTCAAAAAAACTGAAAAGAACCCCCCATCACGGGGCCTTTCCCATCCTATGGGAGGGGGAAGGGAAAAGGGGGGTCTTTCCCCACATTACAAAAAACAACAGACATCCCCACCCAAAAAGGGGGGCATAAAGCAACAGCAAAGACTCCCAGACCGATACCCACTAACATCCCATATCATAAAAATTTTTGAAGGGGCCTAAAAGCAAAAATCCCCCCCCCAAACCCCTAGAAAACCCATCATTTTCCCCCCCCCGGGGCCCCATGGGTTAGAACAGGCCCGCTCGGGCCCTGTCTCAACTATTGGATCACTACGAAAAGGTCCTAGATGCACTAAAAGAAAAAAAAAGAAGGGCAGATTTTAATATATACAACTTTGAAAAAACCCTTTCGACAAGTGGCCAGGGCGAAAATGGCAAAAAAGGGCGTTAAAGGAAAAAAGGAAAAAGTGGTCGATGGTTTAAAATTTTCCCCTCATTTAAAAGAACACAGAGGTGGGTCGCCCAACAGAGAAAAAGTCCGAGGCGGGGCCGGGGGAAAAGGCTCTTTTCCCAAAAAGGGCACAGTACTCGTCCCATCTTGTTCCTCATCCTCATATCCGACTAGACAAGGATGTCAGCCACACCCCTGTGTTTTTCCCTTTGGAGGGACACCCGAATCTGCTTGACGTGCCCTTCCATTGCCAAAAGCAAAGCTCCAAAGGGGGACATCAACCAAATCTTTCGTGGGCTGCAGAAAAAAATGAAGTTCAACCCATGAAAAAATTTCAATTACTCAGATATGGTAAACATAGGAAATTAAATTTCATCAAAACAAAAAAAAAATTCTGGCCACAAAAAAAAAGCGAAACAAACCCAAAGTCAAAGGCCTGGGGGTGTTTTTGTCGGAGGGGCTACCTTCAAGGACCCTAAATTTTAACAATCGCACTGCTAGAAAAAAGGGCAGGATTCAATTCAATTTAATTCAATTCCCAAAATTTATTCTCTATAAGGATTACAATGCGAGTTTTTCAGAAATTTTTGGGTTTTTTTTTGGTTTTTTAAGGGAGAAAAAATTTTGATTACAGAGTGGGACCACTAAACGCTTTGCATGGGGTAGGGTTTTTGGGGGGATACTTAGGGTTTTTTTTTTTAATTGTAAAATTTTACAAAAATTTTGAGGTAAAGTGGTTTTTTTTTTAATTTTCTAAGTGACTTTAAAACTAGTTTTTTGAGTTTAGCAATGGGGAATGCTTTTTTTTTGGCACAGTACATAGTTTTTTGTATTGGATATCACAGGAAACAATTTTTTTAAGGCTGAGATTAAAAATTTTGTTTTTTGGTCAAATTGGGGTGAGTGAGTGTTAAATGTGAACCCCCGGGGGTTTTCGTTTTAGTTAGTTTTACGGGGTTTTATCAGGGAGATAAATTTTTTTCTAATGGTATTTTTAAAGGGGATGAATGTGTTGCAGTTCTAGAGTTTCCCCAGGTAGGGTATTCCCGAATTTTTTTGGGCCTTTTACATTTTCATTGAAAAATTTTTGGGAAAGGTTTTTGGGCGGGGCACGGGGAAAAAGTCCCTAAAAGGGTGGTTGTGTCTGGTGGGTTTTGCCCGCGGGTTCCCTCACAACTATCAAGAAAAAGCGTTTTTTGGCAAGGTTTTATTTTTGAGTTTAAGGGGCCCCGTAGATATAGATTCACATAGTAAATGGGGATGTACTGAAATGGGAGCAAGTTTAGATCTATAAGAGTGGGGGGGGGTGGTTGCCAGGGAAAGGGATTTGTGATTATTCTTACGCAGCTTTTTTTTTGGGTTATTATTGGGGTTTAGGTGGGGTTGGCTGCAGTTGGGTCCCCAAGCAAAAAAATAGCATAGGTGAGGGATGGTAATAAGTTTAGTGGTATAGTGTGGGGAAAGGGGGAATTTTGGGGCAAATTTGTATCGTTCTTGGAGAGGATCCCAACCATTTTGGATACTTTTTTTTGGTTTTATGTTTGGGTATGGATAATGAGAACCTTCAAAACTAGGGGGGGCCCCAAACCCATGATGACACTCTTCAGGTCCCCTTTTCTATGTTGGCTGGGAAAATTGCTGCAAAATAAAAAGCACCTTTCAAGGCAAAGGGGAAATTTTCCCAACCCAGAAAATGTACGAGAAAAATTTCACGGCGCACATAACGGAGATAAAACACCTAATTAAATGGGAGCGCTTTTAGGTTTTCCAAACCATTTTTCCCCCGGGGAAAGAAGGGGGGAGAGATGCTGATTAATACAACCCGGAAAATCGGTTTGAGGGACAAATACGAAATTGCCAAAAACGAAATCACTCACTACAAAACAAAAAACTTGGCGGGCGATGCCCATCCCCCCCAAAGAAAAGCAGGGGGGTCGTAGCACGTTAAGAGACCAAAACTAAGTGGGGCAGGGGCCCCAGACTGTTCAACTGCCTCCCACACACATAAGGGGGAAATTTCCAACAGACCCCTGGCAGTCTTAAAACTGGCACTGGACAAGACCCAAAATCATTCCTGATCAAACCCGGGGGGGGGTTTGTACGTTGGTTTTCGGGGCAGCCAGCAGCAAAAGCCCTTTGGGTTTATTTAGGCCCCCTGACCACCCGGAGGCCCGGTCACAGACCGGGGCCCTGGGGGCTTGACCCCGGGGAAATCCTCAAAGGGAAACCCCCAGGTAACCCGTCCCTCCAAACCCGGAATCGATGTTTCAGTCCTTTATCTTTTAGGAAGTGCAACACAGGAACCCTGAGGTGGTTATATTTCTGGGTGAGATGAATTTTAAAGGGGAGGAGAAGGCGGGTCACAGTGGGGGGCCCGCCCTAGTTTTAAGTAGGGGCGTCTTCCCAAAAGGGTTGGGGAACGTTTTAAGTCTTTGTACCCAAATCCCATGATTTTTGCAGTGTTTAAAAAAGATGTGGGTGAATGGTTTTTTAAAACCGACAAGTTGAAGAAAAGGGAACCCCTTATGCAACATATGGGAATCTTTGTTGAAGAAACGTTTCGCCACACAGTGGCTTCATCAGTCCAATACAAAGTAGAATTGGGTAAGGAGAGTAGAAGTTTGAGGTAATCAGTCCCTCAACCTGGAATCGATGTGTTCAGTCCATCACTCTTGTAGGAAGTGCAGCACAGGGCCAGAGAGGTGGCTTATATACTGCGGTGAGATGAGTTGAAGCAGGAGGAGGCGGGATCACAGTGGGACCTGCCACTAGTGTAAGTAGGTAAGATAAGATAAGATTTCGTTCGGATTTTTAACCCCGGAGGGTTAGCCACCCAGGATAACCCAAGAAAGTCAGTGCATCATCGAGGACTGTCTAACTTATTTCCATTGGGGTCCTTAATCTTGTCCCCCAGGATGCGACTCACACCAGTCGACTAACACCCAGGTACCTATTTGCTGCTAGGTGAACAGGACAACAGGTGTAAAGAAACGTGTCGAAATGTTTCCACCCACCGGGAATCGAACCCGGGCCCTCCGTGTGTGAAGCGGGAGCTTTAGCCACCAGGCCACCGGGCCACCCTGGTCGTCGTCCTAAGGTTGGGCAAGCGTTGAAGTCTTTGTACCAAGATCCCATGATGCTGCAGTGTCTGACAGATGTGATGAAGCCACTTTGTGGCGAAACGTTTCTTCAATAAAGATTCCCATATGTTGCATAAGTGTCTCAATTCTTCAACTTGTCGGTTTTCAAAACCATTCATCACATCTGTCAGACACTGCAACATCATGGGATCTTGGTACAAAGACTTCAACGCTTGCCCAACCTTTGGACGACGACCTACTTACACTAGTGGCAGGTCCCACTGTGATCCCGCCTCCTCCTGCTTCAACTCATCTCACCGCAGTATATAAGCCACCTCTCTGGCCCTGTGCTGCACTTCCTACAAGAGTGATGGACAGAACACATCGATTCCAGGTTGAGGGACTGATTACCTCAAACTCCTACTCTCCTTACCCAATTCTACTTTGTATTGGACTGATGAAGCCACTGTGTGGCGAAACGTTTCTTCAATAAAGATTCCCATATGTTGCATAAGTGTCTCAATCTCCACCCTTAAAGTCGTAGATTTGAGGTTGTCAGTCCCTCAGCCTGGAGAAGTTCAGTTCCTTAGTCAGGAACTATCTGAAGATCAAGGAACGAACGAACGAAAGTTCAGGTAAGATCCCAAATGGGATGAGCGGGGAAGACGGGACAGACGAAGAATAGTGCTGGAGAGGAGTGTTCTTAGTCGTAGAAATAGAGCCAGGGCTTAACCCAGCAGCGAAGGCGATCGTGGGACAGATATTGAGAAGAGAAATTCAGGTTCTTCTGTTGGGACTCCAGTGGGGTGAGCGGGGAGGAAGGGACATGCGACGTTTAGGGCTAGAGAGGAGTGTAGAACTGGGCCATGTCTTAACCCAAAAGCTAAGGCGAACGTGGGTCAGAGAATGGTGCCTGTCATAGAAGGTACCTGTCAGCGAATCCAAGGTTATTTGTAAATAGGGTATGGAGCAGGATCATGCAAGGAGTAGAAAAGGTTGTGTTGGTTTGTGGGTCTGCGAATGTCTTCGTCAAGGAGAGTGGTCCAGTAGTCATGTCGTGTCTCAAGTTTGTCTATCTGCCTGTCACTGAGCATCTTCCAGTACAGATTCAGCGCAGGGATGTCTAATTGCGCATGGAGAGACTTGCTTGTGGCGAAGTCTTCCCACCTGACATCAAGCACCCAGCGCAGCACCTTGTTCTGGACACGCTGCAGTTTAAGTAAGTTTGTTTTTGCTGCAAGAGAAAGGGCTAGAGGAGAGTAAATTATCAGAGGACGAATTAGGGATTTGTAGAGGTGTAGTTTGGTGCGTTTAGAGGCATGTTTCAGCTTGTAGAGGCCCGCAAGGGCCTTACTATCCATTGCATGCCTTGAGTGAATGTGTCTGTGTACACGAAGAAGGTAGTCAAGATTAACGCCAAGGACAGTGACAGATTGTGTGATGGGGATGTAAGTGCGGGTGTCAGCTGTTCTGAGCTCGACAGGTAATGGAGGATCACGTTTCCTGTAGTTAAAATACGTAATGCTGGATTTAGCTGCATTGGTTTTGATCCTCCATTTTTGTTCCCAGATGGCTATCCTGTCGACCTCATTTTGTGTTTTGTGTGTGAGTGTATCTATATTGGCATGAGTGATAAGTTGTGTAATGTCGTCTGCATAGGCTAGTGTGATGGAGTTGTGGTATGCAGGTGTTGGAATGTCGTTAGTGTATAAAATGTAGAGGGTAGGGGAGAGGACAGATCCCTGGGGTACTCCGGCTTTTAGTGTGAAGTAGTCAGAGTAACAGCCTTGGAATTTGATTCTCATGGTACGGCCCCATCTAGGAAGTTGCAGAGGAGTTTACGAGTAGTGAGAGGCAGGTTGAAGTTAGTGCAGAGTTTGTACTTGAGCCCTTCGTGCCAGACAGTGTCAAAGGCTTTTTCAACGTCTTTTGCAACCAGGGCTGTCCTGTTTCTTTGTTTTGTGTTTATGTGGATGTAGTTGAGAATGATGTTAATGGCATCCTGTGTGGATCTGTGTGTTCTGAAGCCAACTGGCCATCAGAAAGTAGAGATTGTGTTCCAGGTATCTGCGAAGGCGATGATTGATGAGTTTTTCAAAGAGTTTTCCTAAAGTTTCGAGGAGGCTGATAGGGCGATGGTTTCTAGGGTCAGAGTGGTCTTTATTGGGTTTAGGAAGGAGGATAGCAGTAGCAGCTTTGAAGAGGGAGGGAGTATCAGAGGCAGGGAGCTTGGGAGGTTTGTGGGCAGTAATGATAGGTCAGGAAGGTGTTTCTATTGGTTT
>NW_026478493.1:0-26681 GCF_026875155.1 Cherax quadricarinatus | reverse complement strand
TTAACCTAACCTATCTAACTAACCTAATGTTAACCTAGTCTAATCTAACCTAAGTTTAACCTTGCCTAATATAAGTTTAACCTAATCTAACATAACCCAAGTTTAAAGCCACATATCAGCTAAGTTATTTCTATCAATAACTCCTCTACGGGGAGCAAGTTACAATACACGGCTGGATTTTTAACCCCGGAGGGTTAGTCACCCAGGATAACCCAAGAAAGTCAGTGCGTCATCGAGGACTGTCTAACTTATTTCCATTGTGGTCCTCAATCTTGTCCCCCAGGATGCCACCCACACCAGTCGACTAACACCCAGGTACCTATTTGCTGCTAGGTGAACAGGACAACAGGTGTAAGGAAACGCATCGAAATGTTTCTACCCCACCGGGAAATCGAACCCGGACCCTCCGTGTGTGAGGCGAGAACTTTGCCAACCAGGCCACTGCATACTAGTGGTTTTCTTATCAATATTGATGGACTGATTACATCTTTAGTTCACTACTTATACTCCCTATCTGACTGAGGAAGCCTACTGTGTAGGCGGAGAGTTTCATCAATAATCAACTGTTGCATGTGTCTTAATCTTCAAGTTGTTGGTATTTTCAACAGTTCTTAACGTTGTCTAGGTGCGCCTTATCCCATGTATCCTGGGATGGACCTCTTAGGAAAGTAATGAAGCATAAACTTCAGGGCCCCTAATCCCGGAGGGGCCCCAGAAGCGACTTTAGTCCACATTACTTAAAAATTTTGGGTCTTCTGTATGAGAAGGGGGCCCCCATATTATTATAATAATGGGGAGCGCTAAACCCGTAGGATTATACAGCGCATGTGGGGGGGATGGAAGGTATTCCGGCTCAATTCAGGGAACCAGAGTACAGATCAAATTCCCTAGATCAAGAGCCTCTCACCAGCATCAAGGAGCCTCCCATGAGGGGGGGGGGGCATAAGTCTAAGCTTCAGGGGCCCCAAAAATGTAGCTCCGGCACTATATGTATTTGCGAACCTCTGCGACATTCAGGAAACTTAATAATTTGAGACCTCTGGTCGTAGGAAACAGCGATGGTCAATAATTTGCGACATCTGGTCGTAGGAAACACCGATGGTCAATAATTTGCGACATCTGGTCGTAGGAAACACCGATGGTCAATAATTTGCGACATCTGGTCGTAGGAAACACCGATGGTCAACGTTGCCAAAACTTGATCTAAATTGGAATCTTTACGAGGGTGTTAGTGTCAGCCAGGTTTATTTTATGCTGTTCCTGGTTGAACAAGGTGTCTTGACACACACGTCTGAGAACACTAACATGTCTCGCTTGTTATGTCTGAGTCCACATTGATAATTAAAGGCGGACCTTTTATTATTACGTTTCACCTACAAGAGGCTTTTATCGAGCTTTACTGAGGCCTTTTATAGGTGAAACGTTGGCTTGATTAAAGCCTTTTTGTGAGTGAAACGTTGGCTTGATGAAAGCCTTTTGTGACACGTTGGCTTGATGAAGCCTGAGTGAAACGTTGGCTTGATGAAGCCTTTTGTGAGTGAAACGTTGGCTTGATGAAGCCTTTTGTGAGTGAAACGTTGGCTTGATGAAGCCTTTTGTGAGTGAAAACGTTGGCTTGATGAAGCCTTTTGTGAGGAAACGTTGGCTTGATGAAGCCTTTTTAGTAGTTCTAGCAGTAGTAATAACATTGGTAGTAGTATTTGTAGTAGTACTTGTAGTAATAGTTGTAACAGCACTGGTAATAGTATAGCATTGTAATAATAGTGGTATTGGTAAATAGTAGTGGGAAGCTTGGTTGGTAGCGTCCTCAGCTCACACTGAGGGTCCGTGATCGATCCCGGCACGGCTGAAACGTTGGCCATGTTTCCTTACACCTCTTGTCCTGTTCACTTATCAGTAAGTTGGTACCCGAGTGTAGTTAACTTGTGGGTGGCATCCTGGGGTACAAGATTAACGTAAGTTGCCAGAAATGCTCTGCATAACCAGGAACTTTCTATATAGTACGCAATAACATCAACTAGTCTGTATCAGTAGTAGTAATTAGTTTGTAACGGTAGTGAGGAAAGTGTAATTAGTACAGGAACAACAGACCGTGTGTTAGCCATCATGACTGAAGTGGTTTGGGTGGTCTAATATTAATAATAATAATACTTTCCCTGCCTCTCCATCCTCCACACACACACACACACACACACGCACATCAATATTATTCCTACTCTGAGTGCATCAAGCAAGGCCACATTGCACATCTCAGGCCAACACAGCAGAGTTCAACCTTGCTTCCTGTGTTTAGTGGCTGGGAATCAAATGAAAACTAGTTCCATAATTTTTAAAGGGAGGGATAAGCCAGCACAAGGCCTCGGTCAGATGACCAAAAGCCCCAGTCATGTGGGGTCATCATATGACTAAGACCCGCGTCAAAAAAAAAAAAAAAACACTCGTCTCGTTCCTGTTTCCTGGCAAATCTTACCTACCTTAACCTTGACTCCCGTGTTGTCTAGTGGCTAGAATACCAGGCTCTCATCCCGACACATTACTTATTATTATAATCAAGGGGAAGCGCTAAACCCGTAGGATTGTGCATCATCATCCGTACACAACTGAAAAAAATACACAAATAACCCGCACATAGGAGCTTACTACGACGTTTCGGTCCGTCTTGGACCATTTACAAAGTCGTGGTCAGCTCCTCTCTCTTATGTGCGGATTATTTGTGTATTATTCGTCACGGTATTGTGCCTTTTTATTTATGAGACATTTCTGGCATGTAATGGAGTAAGTTTCACAACAGAGAAGACGTTAGTTGGAACCCTACACGAGGCGGGATATATAATCACGTCTCCTTACACCTGTTTATAGTAGTAAACAGGCCTACTGCCCCGCATGGGCCAGTATTATTATTATTATTATTATCAAAAAGAAGCGCTAAGCCACAAGGGCTATACAGCACATGGGCCAGTAGGCCTGCTGCAGTGCTCCTTTATGTTCTTGACTGTTGAGGGTGGCATCCTGGCAAAGGACTAAGAATCCCAATATAAATAAGCCACAGTATTTGGGTTATCAAACCCTCAAGGGTTAATTATACGAATATTTTCTTCTGCTTATACACTACGGATAACTTAAAACAATGAATACCGAAAAAATATTTCCAAACAAATACGTTAAAAATAATGACATTTACTTTATATTTTTGGTTATTGAAAGGCAAAATTAAAATTAACTGACATTACACAGATGTTTAAAGTTACAGCTAGGCTTTTAATAATACGATTTTACGAGGACCCCAATATAGGCAAGTCACTTGACTTTTTTTTTGGAGGGGGAGGGGTTATCCTAGGTAATTTGAAACACGCGTAACTCCATAGGGCTGAACCCTTCTCCAGGTGAGGGACTGACAACCTCAAACTATTTCTCCAAGGTTGATGGACTTCTGTTGCCTTCAATCCTTCTGGAAGAAGAAGCCTACCGCGTAGGCGAAACTTTTCAACAATAAAGATACCTAACCCGTTGCATGGTCCTACTCATAAGAACTTAAGAAGGGAAAACACTGCAGTAGGCCTACTGGCCCATACTAGGCAGGTTCTTCTCAAACCTATAACAAATATTTTTGACTGGGACCCATTTTCAGTGCTAAGGAATAAAATGCTCTCAACAACATATATTACGACAATACTGAGTGGATCTTTGGTGAATTTAGAATATTGAAAAAAAAAAAATTTGAGAGTAGAGAAGTGTTTCTCGGCCCACAATGTATGTTGCACAACTCTAACAACACATTTTTCTTGAACTAAAATTCATTTTTTTTGTAGATTTCCCTGCCAAGGATACCCTTTAAACCCTTTATACCATATACGAGGAAAGGGAATAGATAGTAAACAAAAATAATGAGAATTACCGACAATATTAGGTTACATTTACAATAAAATGTTACATTAGTTACATGTGTCAGTTTACCTAACAAATGTATACTATAAAAACTATTACAGTGAATTATTTCCCAAGGATGCCATCCATAACGGTAACTAAGACATGTGTAATACTGGTACTGCCTGAAGCAGCAAGTGTACTGCCTGAAGCAGCAAGTGTACTGCCTGAAGGGAGCAAGTGTACTGCCTGAAGCAGCAAGTGTACTGCCTGAAGCAGCAAGTGTACTGCCTGAAGCAGCAAGTGTACTGCCTGAAGCAGCAAGTGTACTGCCTGAAGCAGCAAATGTACTGCCTGAAGCAGCAAGTGTACGCCTGAAGCAGCAAGTGTACTGCCTGAAGCAGCAAGTTTTATGCCCGAAGCAGCAAGTGTACTGCCTGAAGCAGCAAGTGTACTGCCTGAAGCAGCAAGTGTACTGCCTGAAGCAGCAAGTGTACTGCCCGAAGGGAGCAAGTGTTACTGCCTGAAGCAGCAAGTGTACTGCCTGAAGCAGCAAGTGGGACTGCCTGCAAGACAAGTGTATGCCTGAAGCAGCAAGTGTACTGCCTGAAGCAGCAAAGTGTACTGCCTGAAGCAGCAAAATGTACTGCCTGAAGCAGCAGTGTACTGCCTGAAGCAGCAAGTGTACTGCCTGAAGCAGCAAGTGTAAATGCCTGAAGCAGCAAGTGTACTGCCTGAAGCAGCAAGTGTACTGCCTGAAGCAGCAAGTGTACTGCCTGAAGCAGCAAGTGTACTGCCTGAAGCAGCAAGTGTACTGCCTGAAGCAGCAAGTGTACTGCCTGAAGCAGCAAGTGTACTGCCCGAAGCAGCAAGTGTACTGCCCGAAGCAGCAAGTGTACTGCCCGAAGCAGCAAGTGTACTGCCTGAAGCAACAACAGTACATGAGCAGCAACAGTCCTACTTGAAGCTGCAAATCCTGCCTGAAGCAGCAGCTGTACCACCCAGACGGAATAGTAAACAACCAGATTCAAGGGAGAAGAGCTCCAATTCCTTGGATCAAAAGTCCTACCTCGAGTGGTTATTATTATAATCAAAAAGAAGAGCTAAGCCACAAGGGCTATACAGCGCTGCAGGGCAGGAAGGAAGCGAGGGCATCAGGTGGCAAGAGGGAGATGGATGAGTAATAGGTTACGGATAACAGCGGGGCAGTGGATGGTGAAAGGGTAAAGGGCAGCAAGAGACTGAACTAGAAAGGGCTGAGGGGAGTGCGAAAGGTATCATCATCAGAGTTTGTGGAGTAAATCAGTCGTTGTCAAGAAGTCAATGAGAGAGTCAGGATTAAAGGAGGGTCCATCAGAAAGAATTATTATAATCAAAAAGAAGCGCTAAGCCACAAGGGCTATACAGCGCTGCAGGGTAGGGAAGGAAGCGAGGGTATAGGATGGCAGAAGGGAGGAGGGATGATGAGTAGGTTACAGAAAACAGCGGGGCAGGGGATAGTACGGGGGTAGAGGGTAGCAAGAGATTGAAGTAGAAAGGGCTGAAGTTATCAGAATTTGTGAAGTAAGTCGGTTGTTGTCAAAAAGTCAATGAGAGAGTCAGGATGAAAGGTGGGTCCATCAGCGAGAAGGGAAGGTAGAGAGAGAGCAGCAGAGCGAAGACGACGAGGGAGGTAAATTCTGCGTGCTCGTTGATAAAGTGGGCAGTCCAACAGAATGTGGCTGACTGATAATGGAACTTAGCAATTCTCACAGAGAGGAGCAGGGCACCTCTCCTTGAGATATCCATAAGTAAGACGAGTATGGCCAATGCGAAGACGGGAGAGAGTAGTCTCCCAACCTCGACACTGGTGATAAGAAGACAACCAGTAACCTATACTCGGTTTAATAGATTGAAGTTTGTTGCCGAGCATAGTAGACCAACGTTGTTGCCAACGGGTGTGAAGTTGGGAAGATATTGCAGCAAAGTAGTCCGTAAATGGAATACCTCTACATGAAACTGGTAGGTCATGTACTGCTGACCGCGCAGCAGTGTCTGCCTGTTCATTGCCCTGTACGTCAACATGACCAGGGACCCAACAAAAAACAATATCTTTATGCTTGGTAAAGATACGGCGTAGCCAAAGTTGGATACGGAGAACTAGGGGATGAGATGTATCAAATTTCTGTATAGCCTGTAAAGCACTAAGGGAGTCTGAGACAACCACAAATGATGACACAGGCATAGATGCAATACGGATAAGTGCTGTAAGGATGGCATACAATTCAGCAGTAAAAATACTAGCCGAAGATAGTAAATGCCCTTGTATGACACTGTCCGGAAACACTGCTGCGAATCCTACGCCGTCAGAAGACTTAGAGCCATCTGTGTACACAGCAATGGCATGAGAATGAGAGTGAAAGTGGTCAAGAAAATGAGAGCGGGAAGCAACCGTAGACAGTTGGGCTTTCGAGCAAGGGAGAGAGAAAGAACAGACTCGAACAGCTGGAACTTCCCAGGGGGGTAGGGAAAAGTGAGATGCTACATGTACATAGAAAGGTGGTAATTGAAGAGAAGACAAGAGTGAATGAAGGCGAAGAGAGAAGGGACGGAGTAAACAGGGGCGACGAACAAATAAAGAATGTATACTAATATCAGTGACCATTCTATAAATGGAAGGATTGCGGAGATCATGAGAGCGTACATAGTAGCGAAGGCAATGGGCATCACGGCGATCGGACAAGGATGGAACGTTCGCTTCTGCATAGAGGCTCTCGACAGGGGAAGAGCGAAAAGCACCAAGGCATAAACGAAATCCTTGGTGATGAATGGGGTTAAGGCTAGTGAGAGTAGCAGGAGATGCCGCTGAATAGATCTGGTCACCATAATCAAGTTTCGATAAGATAAGGGTGGAATGTAGGCGAAGGAGGGTTCGACGATCAGCTCCCCATGAAAGATGAGCAAGGGTTTTAAGAAGGTTCAGCCGGCTGTGACAAGTTGCCTTCAGAGAGGTAATGTGAGGTTTCCAGGATAACCTACGATCAAAGAGGAGGCCCAGAAACTTGACTGTATCACGTTCAGGGATACGGGAGCCATAGAGGTACAAAGGATGATCAGAGATGACAGAGCGTCTAGTGAAAGTAATTTGGTGGGTAATAGTGCTGGAAAATTTAAACCCACGTGTGGTGGCCCAATTGGAAACACGGTCGTCTGCATGCTGGAGAGAAACTGTAATAAGGTGACAGTCAGCACCTGCACAGGCAATAGCAAAGTCATCAACATAGGGGTGATGACCAAATATTTGATGGAAGACTAGAGGCCATATCATTAATAGCAAGGAGAAAAAGTGGTGTGCTCAGAACACATCCCTGGGGGACACCTTCAGCTTGGATAAAGTCCGGGGAGAGCACATTATTAACCCGAACATGGAAATGCCTGTCAGTTAAAAAGTTCTTAAGGAAGGATGGTAGATTGCCTCTAAGGCCTAAGGAGTGGGCTTGGGCTAAAATATTATACCTCCAAGTTGTGTCATATGCCTTCTCAAGGTCAAAAAATATGGCAATAACTGAGTGGTTATTCGCAAAGGCATTACGAACATAAATATCCAAGCATAGAAAGGGGTCTATGGTAGAACGTCCCTTACGAAAGCCACATTGATGAGTGGAGAGACTGTTGTGTGTCTCTAAATAACACACTAAACATCTATTTACTAGGCGTTCCATCACTTTGCAAACTGCACTGGTAAGAGCAATGGGACGATAGTGGGAGGTTTCATGTCCCGTAGTGCCTGGTTTGTGGAAAGGGAGAACAATGGCGGATTTCCACAGCTGTGGAAGAACTCCTTGTGACCAAATAAGATTGTAAAGGCGTAATAGGACTGCAAGGGCTGACTGATGTAAATGTTGTAGCATACGAATATGAATGTCGTTGGGCCCAGCTGCCCATGATCGGCAAGCTGAGAGTGTTGCCTACAGTTCTTGAAGTGTAAAAGGCACATTATACTGTTCTTCTCTGAGAGAAGAAAAGTCCAAGGGTGCTAACTCTCTGGCAGACTTTGAGGAAAGAAATGAGGGGCATAGATGGAGTCCCTGAGAAATACGGACCAGATGGTTGCCAATTTCATTGGCAACATCTAGTGGGTTTGCTATATCAACACCTTCAACCCGCAGAACAGGAGCCGGGTCAGGAGAATATTTACCACTCAGTTTTCCTACTTTTTTCCAAACTGCACTCATAGAGGAAGCAGAGGTGATGGTGGAGACAATCTCGCCAGCAAGTGCGTTTAGCATCACGGATGACACGGCAAGCGATCGCATGCTTCTGCTTAAAATCAGAAGTCTCTCTGTGGTTCTATTGTACCGGTACCTGCCCCATGCAGCGCGTTTCAAACGTACTGCACGAGCACAAGCAGGAGACCAAGGCACGCATTTCTGAGAATGCCTGCCCGAAGTTTGGGGTATAGAATGAGAAGCTGCGGTTCATCAGCAAGAAGGGAAGGTAAAGAGAGAGTAGTAGAACAAAGACGACGGAGGTAAATTCTGCGTGCTCGCTGATAGAGAGGGCAGTCTAACAGAATGTGGCTAATCGATACTGGAACTTGACACTGCTCACAGAGAGGAACAGGGTGCCTCTCCATGAGATACCCATGAGTAAGACGAGTGTGGCCAATGCGAAGGCGGGAGAGAGTGGTCTCCCAACCTCGGCATTGATGACAAGACGGTCAGTAACCTATGTTCGGTTTAATAGAATGAAGTTTGTTACCGAGCAGAGTTGACCAACGTTGTTGCCAACGGGTGTGAAGGTGGGTAGTTATTGCAGCAAAATAGTCCAGAAATGGAACACCTCTAAAGGAAATTGGTAGGTCATGTACTGCTGACCGCACAGCAGTGTCTGCCTGTTCATTGCCCTGTATGTCGACATGACCAGGGACCCAACAAAAAATATATCTTTATGCTTGGTAGAGATACGGCGTAGCCAAAGTTGGATACGGAGAACAAGGGGGCGAGATGTATAAAATTTTCGAATAGCCTGTAGAGCACTAAGGGAGTCTGAGACTACCACAAATGATGACACAGGCATAGATGCGATATGAATAAGTGCTGCAAGAATGGCATACAATTCAGCAGTAAAAATGTTAGCGAAGATAGTAAATGCCCCGCATGACGCTGTCCGGAAACATTGCTGCGAATCTGACGCCGTCTGAAGACTTAGAGCCATCTGTGTACACAGCGATGGCATGAGAATGGGGGGGGAATTGATAAAAAAAAAGAGAGGGGAAGCCACAGTAGGGTTGGTTTTTTTGAAAGGGGAGTGGAAAAACAGCCCGAACAGCAGGAACTTCCAGAGGGGTGGGAAAAGTGAGATCTACTGAAATTAAAGGGGGAAAAATGGGGAAGACAAGAGCGAAATGTAGGGAAAAGAAAAAGGGACGGGAAACAGGGGCGGCAACGAATATTATTTTTTAATAAAACGAAGGGTAAACGAAAAAAAGAATGTCTTTAATATCGGTGCCCATTCTATAAATGGAAGGATTGTGGAGACGTGAGGGACATAGTGGAAGGCAATGGGCATCAGGGGATCGACAAGGATGGAACTTTGTTCTGCATAGGGGCTCTCAACAGGGGGAGAGCGAAAAGCCAAGGCAAAAAACGTAACCCTTGGGATGGATGGGGGTTAAGGTTTGAGAGGTAGCGGAGAGGCCGCTGAATAAATTGGGACCATATGAGTTTCGATTAAAAAAAGGGGGTGAATGTAGGCAAAGCAGAGTTCGCAATGCTTCCAGGAAGGGGAGCAAGGGTTTTAAGGAGGTTTAGGGTGGACAAGTTGCCTTCAGAGAGGTAAAGGAGGTTTCCGGATAACCCACGGCAAAAAGAAAGGCCTAGAAACTGATGATCACGTTGGGGATAGGGGCCTAGAGATCAAAGGGTGATCGGAGTGACAGAACGTCTAGTGAAAGTATTTTTGGTGGGGTTTTTGTACTTGAAAAATTTAAACCCTGGTGGTGGCCAAGTGGAAACCGGTCGACGCATGCTGGAGAGAAACGCAATGAGAGACAGTCAAACTCCTGCACAGCAATAGGAAGTCATCAACACAGAGTGTTTCCAAAAAATTGGGTGGAAGAACAGAGGCCAAATCATTTATAGAAGGGAAAAAAAGTTTGTTGTGCTTTTAAAAACCCTCCCCGGGGGGCACCTTCAGCTTGGATGAAATCGGGGAAAGAAAAATTTTTGACTCGAACACGGAAATGTCTGTAGTTAAAAAGTTCTTAAAGGAAAGGGTGGTGATTGCTTCGGAGTAAAAGTGGGCCCGGGGCCAAAAAATTATACCCAAGTTGTGTCATTGCCCTTTTCAAAGGTCAAAAAATATGGCAATAAGTGAGTGATTATTCGCAAAGGCTTACGAAAATAGTTCCAAGGTATAGGGGTCTATGGTAAAACGGCCTTACGAAAGCCTGTTGACTAGGGAGAGACTGTTGGTGTCTCTAAATCCCAAATTTAAAGTCGATTTAGGAGATTTCCCATCACTTTGAAACTGCAGTAGTAAAAAGCGATGGGACGATAGGGGGGCATCATGTCCTGTAGTCCCCTGGTTTGGGGAAAAGGAAGAAAAAGGGCGATTTCCACAGCTGGGAAGAACCCTTGTGCCCAAAAAGATTAAAGGGTGTAAGAGGATACAAGGGTGATGATGAAAATGTTGAACATACATATGAATGTCGTCAGGTCCGCTGCCGAGTCGGCAACTGAGAGCATTGCCTCCAGTTCTTAAAATTAAAAGGACTTAACGTTCTTCTTGAGAGAAAAAAAGTCCAAGGTACTAACTCTCTGGCAGTGGGAAAAAAAAGGGGGGATAGAGGGGCCCCCCGGGAAAAGGGACCGATGGGGCCCCAAGTTCAATTTCACATGAGGGGGTTTGCTACTCAAACCAGCCCCCCCGAAGAACGGAGGGGTCAGGGAGTTTTTTACACTCAATTTTCACTTTTTCCAGTGCATCATAAAAGAAGCAGAGGTGAGGGGGGGAAACGGTCTCGCCAGCAAATGCGTTTGCTTCAGGATGAAAGGGGATTTTATCTCACGCTTCTGCTTAAAATCAAGAAGTCTTCAACGGTTCTATTTTTACCGGTACCTGCCCATGCAGCGCGTTTCAAAGTACTGCACGGCACAAGCAGGGACCACCAAGGCACGCACTTCTGAAAATGCCTGCCCGAGGTTTGGGGTATAGAATGGGGAAGCTGAAAGTAAAAACTGACGTCAAGAAGGGGTTTATAGGAGCTCATCAATGGAGGATGAAGAAGGAACCTCACTAAAAGCAGTGAGTTACAAGTAAAGACCCCCAATTTGCCTATAAAATTCCCAGCGAGGGCTACGGAAAGGCGGTGAATAGGAAGGAGAAGTAAGAATGATCGGAAAATGATCGCTGTCATGAAAGTCTTTTTAGAACAGACCAGGTGAAGTTGTGCAGTGGAGGAAGAGCAGATGACAGATCGAGCAAGAGGAGTTGAGTACGAGGATCAAAATGGGGTGGGGAAGTCCCCGTATTTAAAACATGGAGGTGGTGAGAGGCGAGAAAAGCCTCCAACTGAATGCCACGTGAGTCACAATGAGACTCCCCCCAGAGGAAATGGTGGGCTTTTAAAATCACCAAGTAACAGAAGTGGTGGTGGTAAGGATGAAACAAAAAAGGCAAGTCTGGGATAGAAAATGCTCGAGGAGGAGAGAGATATAAAGAACATATTGTAAACCACTTATTCAAGTGGATACGGGCTGCAGTGTAATGCAGCGAGGTATGGACAAATAGTTGACAGTACGGAATTCATTGCGTAGAAGAAGGGCACTTTCTTTAAAAGGGTCCATTGAGAAAAGATCCGAAAAATACAATAATTATAGCCTGAGATAGGTTGGAAACAGCCGAGTGTAATTTTGGTTCTTGTAAGCAAGCACCAACAGGGGGAAAACCTGGAAAGCAACATCTGAAGCTCCCCCCGATTACCCTGAGGCCGCGGATATTCCACTGTAAATGGGCCCATGATTGGTGATGAAGAAAATATCAGGAATCGGTAGGTAGAGGCACCTACGGACTAGAGGGGTTAGAAAAGTCAACGTGTGGTGGCATTGAAGACGTTCAGTAGCGAAGGAACGGAGCGTTGCGAAGAATGGGGTTGTGAAGATGGAGGAGAGGGAAGAGAAGGAACAGGAAGTGAATCAGTGTCCATTGAAGGTTTAGTCTCTGCAATATATTCTGAAATGGCTTCAAGTGTTTCTGAATTCAACGATGTATGGGAGACCATATTGGGATAGAAGGAGGAGGGTGAGTAAAGATTGGGACAGTAATGGACTGTACCAAGTAGAGGGGGAGGGAAGTGTGTAAGGGACTGGAGATGAAGTGTGGGGGGGGACAGAAGAGGCAGAAACCTGGGAGGTGGTAGAAGAGGGAGAAACTTGGGAGGGGACGGGGGTGGAAGGCATAGTACGAGGATGGTGAATCTCCACACTTGTAATAGAGCCAGGAGAGGGGAAGAACTAGTACAGAGACTGGAAAGGTAAAGTGTGGAGGTGGAAGAAGGGAAGGAAGGGGCAAAGAAGATTTGAGCAATGTGGATTTTTTGGACTTCTGAGTAGAAGGGCGATTGGTATTAGGTGTCATACGAGGTCTTGTCGATACTGGGGCTTGTGAGGAAGGACGCGAAGATGTGAGAACAGACTGAGTTGTAGTCGGGACGTCAGAGCCAAGGACAGCAAAGGATTAGATGCCGTAGTGGCTATGGGAGGGGTAACAACAGAGGAGGCTGCAGAAGATGGGACCCCAGAAGTGGGGGGATGTTTGGAAACACGAGAATAAGAAAACGGGGTAGTCTCCTTGGAGGCGGAGATGAGTAACTGCCATAGCATAGGGAGACCTTCTGCCTCTTTGAGGCAACGGATTTCACGTTCATTTAAGTAGACCTGGCAACGGCGGGAGTACGAAGGGTGAGCTTCATTACAATTAAGGCAAGATGGAGGTTGACTACAAGATGTATTAGAATGGTCGTCGGCACCACAGACTGGGCATTCGGCCATAGATCTGCAATATTTCGCTGGGTGACCAAAACGCCAGCAATTTCTACACTGTTGTGGTGTAGGTATCACCTTTCGAACTTGTAACCGATGTCCCGCGACATATACAGAGGGCGGGAGTTCTCGGCTGTCAAAAGTTAAATGAGCCACATTGCAAGGGTAACGTCTCCGCCCCCGGGCAGGAAGGACATAAGTGTCTACTTTGAGGATCTCCCAATCTCTCCAGTTCCAGCTGTTCAAAAATGTCATTGCCACATGACTGGAAATTCTGTTGGACTATGGTATGGGGCAGAATGACAGTACCACTACAAGAATTGAGAGAAAGATGTTTTTCAATAGTGATAGGAGTAGTATCGATATTCGAAAGGAGAGAGAGATCATGAGCTTGGGTAGCATTCTGGACAGTGACGATGCGTGTACTGCTCTTGAGAGCATGAAATGAAATATCACTGCCAACATGACGCAGGAGCGCTTTGCCAATACTATGGTCAGAAAGGTAGGCAAAAGAAGTCGGTCTTAAAGTAAAGAATTTAGTCCATTGTGTGGTCCGAAAGTGAGCGTGGAGAGGGAGTGCTTGATGTGTCGGTCTTTTCCGAGTAGAATGGGAAGGTAATGAAGGAGCATCATCAGGAGATTGACGTTGGCGTTTAGGAGTAGGACCGGAGTTGGTCCGGCGTTGAAATGGGCGGGCGATTCGAAAATTGCCGTTACCGTAGATGGAGAAGCCGGAAGCATAGTCAAAGGAGAGCGGAGTTCAGACAAATCGAAGGAGTCAGTCGAAGCCCCGGTACCTGAAGCGGGTGAGGAAACAGCACCAGCAAGAGGTACAGGGGCATCAGGAGTGTCCGAAGAGTGGTCTAAACACAAGGCAGGGTCAGAATGGGGTGCGGTATCAAGAAGGGGCCCGGGGGTAGTGGGTTCATGGACTAGGGCTGCCATGGTTAGGTTACTCCTTTGCTTTTTGTTTTTAAGAAAAAAAATAAAGAAAATAAAAATAAAGAAAAAGGGGGGAGTGGGAAGGAATAGCTCCCAGGAGGAATGAAAGGGCCGGAAATCTCCCTCCGCGCCCAAGAGGACCTCAACACCGCTAGTAGCGCAGATGCAGCATGGAACCCGTGCCATACCCTACCCTTCATGCCAGTAAACCAGCAATCCGGGATAGCAACCTCACATCTGCCGAGCTACCTAGGTGGACAAAAGCGAGGGCGGCCGGATATCCGCCACAAAGCATACCTCTTTCGGCCACCACCCCCGGAATCCGAAAGGTGGCTTCCAGAGATGCACCCATCGCCCGAAAGACTCCCAAAGCTACTCCGGGATACCGGAGAGGGATCGGGACATCCCCAGGCAATCCAGATTCCACGGCAAACTACGCCACCGCCAAGAACCTCATTATTATTATTATTATAATCAAAAAAAAGCGCTAAGCCACAAGGACTATACAGCGCTGCAGGGCAGGAAGGAAGTGAGGGCATCAGGTGGCAAAAGGGAGATGGATGAGCAACAGGTTACGGATAACAGCGGGGCAGTGGATGGTGAAAGGGTAAAGGGCAGCAAGAGACTGAACCAGAAAGGGCTGAGGGGAGTGCGAAAAGTATCATCAGAGTTTGTGGAGTAAATCGGTCATTGTCAAGAAGTCAATGAGAGAGTCAGGATTAAAGGAGGGTCCATCAGCAAGAAGGGAAGGTAAAGAGAGAGTAGTAGACGAAGACGACGTTGGAGGTAAATTCTGCGTGCTCGTTGATAGAGAGGGCAGTCTAACAGATGTGGCTAATCGATACTGGAACTTGACACTGCTCTACAGAGAGGAACAGGGTGCCTCTCCATGAGATACCTGAGTAAGACGAGTGTGGCCAATGCGAAGGCGGGAGAGAGTGGTCTCCCAACTTCGGCACTGATGACAAGAAGACGGCCAGTAACCTATGCTCGGTTTAATAGAATGAAGTTTGTTACCGAGCAGAGTTTGACCAACGTTGTTGAAAACGGGTGCGAAGGTGGGTAGCTATTGCAGCAAAATAGTCCAGAATGGAACACCTCGATAGGAAATTGGTAGGTCATATACTGCTGACGCGCAGCAGTGTCTGCCTGTTCATTGCCCTGTACGTCGACATGACCAGGGACCCAACAAAAAACAATATTTTATGTTTGGTAGAGATACGGCGTAGCCAAGTTGGATACGGAGAAACTAGGGGATGAGATGTATCAAATTTTCGTATAGCCTGTAGAGCACTAAGGGAGTCTGAGACTACTACAAATGTGACACAGGCATAGATGCAATACGAATAAGTGCTGCAAGAATGGCATACAGTTCAGCAGTAAAAATGCTAGCTGAAGATAGTAAATGCCCTCGTACGACGCTGTCCGGAAACACTGCTGCAAATCCGACGCCGTCTGAAGACTTAGAGCCATCTGTGTACACAGCGGTGGCATGAGAATGGGAGTGGAAGTGATCAAGAAAAGAGAGCGGGAAGCCACCGTAGGCAGTTGAGCTTTCGAGCAAGGGAGTGAGAAAGAACAGACCCGAACAGCTGGAACTTCCAGGGGGGCAGGGAAAAGTGAGATGCTACATGAACATATAAAGGTGGTAACTGAAGGGAAGACAAGAGTGAATGTAGGCGAAGAGAAAAGGGACGGAGCAAACAGGGGCGGCGAACGAATAAAGAATGTCTACTAATATCGGTGACCATTCTATAAATGGAAGGATTGTGTAGATCGTGAGAGCGTACATAGTAACGAAGGCAATGGGCATCACGGCGATCAGACAAGGATGGAACATTTGCTTCTGTATAGAGGCTCTCAACAGGGGAAGAGCGAAAAGCACCAAGGCACAAACGTAAGCCTTGGTGATGGATAGAGTTAAGGTAGAGAGAGTAGCAGGAGAGGCCGCGGAATAAATTCGGTCACCATAATCGAGTTTCGATAAAACGAGGGCTGAATGTAGGCGAAGCAGAGTTCGACGATCAGCTCCCCAGGAAAGATGAGCAAGGGTTTTAAGAAGGTTTAGCCGGCTGTGACAAGTTGCCTTCAGAGAGGTAATGTGAGGTTTCCGGTTAACCGACGGTCAAAGAGAAGGCCTAGAAACCTGACTGTATCACGTTCGGGGGATACGGGAGCCATAGAGATACAAAGGATGATCGGAGATAACAGAGCGTCTAGTGAAGTATTTGGTGAGTTTTGGTACTTGAAAATTTAAACCCATGTGTGGTGGCCAAGTGGAAACACGGTCGACCGCATGCTGGAGAGAAACTGCAATAAGGTGACAGTCAGCGCTGCACAAGCAATAGCGAAGTCATCAACATAGAGTGATGACCAAATATTGGGTGGAAGAACAGAGGCCAAATCATTTATAGCAAGAAGAAAAAGTGTTGTGCTTAGAACACATCCCTGAGGGACACCTTCAGCTTGGACGAAGTCGGGGAAAAGAACATTATTGACTCGAACACGGAAATGTCTGTCAGTTAAAAAGTTCTTAAGGAGGATGGTAGATTGCCTCGGAGGCCTAAGGAATGGGCCTGGGCCAAAATATTATACCTCCAAGTTGTGTCATATGCCTTCTCAAGGTCAAAAAATATGGCAATAACTGAGTGATTATTCGCAAAGGCATTACGAACATACGTATCCAAGCGTAGTAAGGGGTCTATGGTAGAACGACCCTTACGAAAGCCATATTGACTAGCGGAGAGAGACTGTTGTGAGTCTCTAAATACACATTAAACGTCGATTTACGAGGCGTTCCATCACTTTGCAAACTGCACTTGTAAGAGCGATGGGGCGATAGTGGGAGGCATCATGTCCTGTAGTACCCGGTTTGCGGAAAGGGAGAACAATGGCAGATTTCCACAGCTGGGGAAGAACTCCTTGTGCCCAAATAAGATTGAAGAGGTGTAAGAGGACTACAAGGGCTGACGATGTAAATGTTGTAACATACGATATGAATGTCTCAGGCCCAGCTGCCGATGATCGGCAAGCTGAGAGCGTTGCCTCCAGTTTCTTGAAGTGTAAAAGGCACATTATACTGTTCTTCTCCGAGAGAAGGAAAAGTCCAAGGGTACTACTCTCTGGCAGACTTTGAGGAAAGAAACGAGGGGCATAGATGGAGCCCTCGGGAAATACGGACCAGATGTGTGCCAAGTTCAATGGCAACGTCGAGAGGGTTTGCTATATCAACACCAGTGACCCGTTAGAACAGGAGCCGGGTCAGGAGAGTATTTACCACTCAATTTCCTCACTTTTCTCCAGACTGCACTCATAGAAGAAGCAGAGGTGATGGTGGAAACATAGTCTCGCCAACAAGTGCGTTTAGCTTCACGGATGACACGGCGAGCGATCGCACGCTTCTGCTTAAAATCAACAAGTTCTCTCAGCGGTTCTATTGTACCGGTACCTGCCCATGCAGCACGTTTCAAACGTACTGCACGGCACAAGCAGGAGACCACCAAGGCACGCACTTCTGAGAATGCCTGCTGAGGTTTGGGGTATAGAATGAGAAGCTGCGTCTATAACTGATGTCGAGAAGATGTGTAGGAGCTCATCAATGGAGGATGAAGAAGGAACCTCACTAAAGCAGTGGGTGTGAGTAAAGATCCCAATTTGCCCGATCAAATTGCCAGCGAGGGCTACGGGAAGGTGGTGAATAGGAAGGAGAAGTAGAATGATCGGAAAATGATCGCTGTCATGTAAGTCTGGTTAGAACAGACCAGGTAAAGTCTAGTGCAGTGGAGGAAGAGCAGACTGATAGATCGATGCAAGAGAGAGTATGAGTACGAGGATCAAAATGGGTGGGAGTACCGTATTTAAAACATGGAGGGGGTGAGAGGCAAGAAAAGCCTCCAACTGAATGCCACGTGAGTCACAATGAGACCCCCCCAGAGGAAATGGTGGGCATTAAAATCACCAAGTAACAGAAGTGGTGGTGGTAAGGATGAAACAAGAAAGGCAAAGTCTGGGATAGAAAATGCTCGAGAAGGAGAGAGATATAAAGAACATATTGTAAACCACTTATTCAGTGGATACGGGCTGCAGTGTAATGCAGCGAGGTATGGACAAATAGTTGACAGTACGGAATATCATTGCGTAGAAGAAGGGCACTTTCATTAAAGGTCCCATTGAGAAAGGATCCGAAGAATACAATAAATTATAGCCTGAGATAGGTTGGAAAACAGCCGAGTGTAATTTTGGTTCTTGTAAGCAAGCACCAACAGGGGAAAACCTGGAAAGCAACATCTGAAGCTCACCCCGATTACCCTGAGGCCGCGGATATTCCACTGTAAATAGGCCATGATTGGCGATGAAGAAAATATCAGGAATTGTAGGTAAAGGCACCTACGGACTAGAGGGGGTTTGAAAAGTCAACGTGTGGTGGCATTGGAAGATGTTCAAGTAGCGAAGGAACGGAGCGTTGCGAAGAATGGGGTTGTGAAGATGGAGGAGAGGGAAGAGAAGGAACAGGAAGTGAATCAGTGTCCATTGAAGGTTTAGTCTCTGCAATATATTCTGAATGGCTTCAAGTGTTTCTGAATTCAAAGATGCATGGGAAACCATATTGGAGATAGGAGGAGGAGGGTGAGTAAGATTGGGACAGTAATGGACTGTACCAAAGTAGAGGGGGAGAGGAAAAGTGTAGGGACTGGAGATGAAGTGTGGGGGGGGACAGAAGAGGTAGAAACCTGGGAGGTGACAGAAGAGGGGAAACTTGGGAGGGGACGGGGGTGGAAGGCATAGTACGAGGAGGAGGGTGAATCTCCACACTTGTAATAGAGCCAGAGAGAGGGGAAGAACTAGGTACAGAGACTGGAAAGGTAACGTGTGGAGGTGGAAGAAGGGAAGGAAGGGGCAAAGAAGATTTGAGCAATGTGGATTTTTTGGACTTCTGAGTAGAGGGGCGATTGGTATTAGGTGTCGTACGAGGTCTTGTCGATACTGGGGCTTGTGAGGAAGGACGCGAAGATGTGAGAACAGACTGAGTTGTAGTCGGGACGTCAGAGCCAAGGACCGCAAAAGGATTAGATGCCGTAGTGGCTATGGGAGGGGTAACAACAGAAGAGGCTGCAGAAGATGGGACCCCAGAAGTGGGGGGACGTTTGGAAACACGAGAATAAGAAACACGGGGTAGTCTCCCTTGGAGGCGGAGATGAGTAACTGCCATAGCATAAGGGAGACCTTCTGCCTCTTTGAGGCAACGGATTTCACGTTCATTTAAGTAGACCTGGCAACGGCGGGAGTACGAAGGGTGAGCTTCATTACAATTAAGGCAAGATGGAGGTTGACTGCAAGATGTATTAGAATGGTTGTCGGCACCACAGACTGGGCATTCGGCCATAGATCTGCAATATTTCGCTGGGTGACCAAAACGCCAGCAATTTCTACATTGTTGCGGTGTAGGTATCACCTTTCGAACTTGTAACCGATGTCCGCGACATATACAGGGACGGGAGTTCTCGGCTGTCAAAAGTTAAACGAGCCACCATTGCAAGGGTAACGTTTCCGCCCCCGGACAGGAAGGACATAAGTGTCTACTTTGAGGATTGGGAGATCCTGGAGTTCCAGCTGTTCAAAAATGTCATTGCCACATGACTGGAAATTCTGTTGGACTATGGTATGGGGCAGCAGAATGACAGTACCACTACAAGAATTGAGAGAAAGATGTTTTTCAATAGTGATAGTAGTAGTATCGATATTCGAAAGGAGAGAAGATCATGAGCTTGGGTAGCATTCTGGACAGTGACGAATGCTGTTTGTACGCTCTTGAGAGCGTGAAATGAAATATCTCTGCCAACATGACGCAGGAGCGCTTTGGCAATACTATGGTCAGAAAGGTAGGCAGAAGAAGAAGTTGGTCTTAAAGTAAAGAATTTAGTCCATTGTGTGGTCCGAAACTGAGCGTGGAGAGGGAGTGCTTGACGTGTCGGTCGTTTCGAGTAGAATGGGAAGGTAACGACGGAGCATCATCAGGAGATTGACGTTGGCGTTTAGGAGTAGGACCGGAGTTGGTCCGGCAGGAAATGGGTGGGCGATTCGAAAATTGCCGTACCGTAGAGGGAGAAGCCGGAAGCATAGTCAAAGGAGAGCGGAGTTCAGAAAAATCGAGGAGTCAGTCGAAGCCCCGGTACCTGAAGCGGGTGAGGAAACAGCACCAGCAAGAGGTACAGGGGCATCAGGAGTGTCCGAAGAGTGGTCTAAACACAAGGCAGGGTCAGAATGGGGTGCGGTATCAAGAAGGGGCCCGGGGGTAGTGGTTTCATGGACTAGGGCTGCCATGGTTAGGTTACTCCTTTGCTTTTTGTTTTTAAGAAAAAAAAAGAAAGAAGAAAAGAAAATAAAAATAAAAAAAAGAATAAAAAAAGGGGGGGAGAGGGGAGGAATAGTTCCAGGAGGAATGAAAGGGCCGGAAATCCCCCTCCGCGCCAAGAGGACTCGACACGCTAGTAGCGCAGATGCAGCATGGAACCCGTGCATACCCTACCTTCATGCCAGTAAACCAGCAATCTGGGATAGCAACCTCACATCTGCCGAGCTACCTCGGTGGACAAAAGAGAGGGCGGCCGGATATCCGCCACAAAGCATACCTCCTTCAGCCACCACCCCCGGAATCCGAAAGGTGGCTTCCAGAGATGCACCCATCGCCCGAAAGACTCCCAAAGCTACTCCGGGATACCGGAGAGGGATCGGGACATCCCCAGGCAATCCAGATTCCACGGCAAACTACGCCACCGCCAAGAACCTCAACGGAATGGGATGGACCCCGGTGTCCTTTCCCCTACCTAGGAACTAGCGCGCCTGTGGGAGAAATCCCGAAGGCCAAAAAGAGGAAGGGCAAAAGGGAGGGGTGAGGAGGAGGAGGAGGAGGAATGGAAAAAGGGGAGGATGGGGGAGTGGAGAATGGGGGGTAATTAGGTTCGGTCTGAGGAAGAAGACCGACAGGGCTAATTCCTCAGACCAAGAGCCTCTTCACCACGCCAAGGAGCCCCCCTTGAAGAGGACAATTCCCACATGAATGGCTTATAATTGTAAAATTTGACCTTAATTTTTCAAGTAAAAAAAAATATATATATATTTTTAAGCAGTTATTGGAAACTAAAAACTTAAAAATAAAAAAAAATCCCAGATTGTCGTTTCGATATATTTATTTTCATTTGATGTTCATAGAAAAAGAGATACATTGCACGTGGCTATTAACAATGATTTTTATCTACAAATCTTTATTACAGGAGCACAAAGCTCTCTATATAACATGTAACATGAATCAGTTTAAACCCAGTTTAATGGAAGCTAAAAGATAAAAGGTATTGCTTTTCTATGATCTTTCTCAGTAACAAAATATCACAAGGCACTCTAAAGCTGCACAAAATTTACGACTGTTTTAACTGCCATTTTATTTCCCACCAAACCAAATTATGTTTTCAGGTGTGTGAAGAAAACAATTATACTGTTGTCACACTTTTTTTTTTCACAGCAGTCATTTCCCATGGGGTTTAAAGTGACCTGAAAAAGAAACTTCCCATCATTCAGTCCAAACTGTCTTGCAGAGGTGTGCAGATACTACAGTTCAGATGCCCCTCCAAACTGCAAACATCTCCACCACTCCTTCCGAGTGCAGGCACTGTACATCCCACATTCAGGAGTCAAGTCTGGCTAATGGTTTCCCTGAATCCCTTCACAAAATGTTACCTTGTTCACATTCCAACAGAGAGCAAGTCCTCCCCAAAAATTTGTTTCCATTCATTCCTAACACGCTCACACATGCTTGCTGGATGTCCAAGCCCCTTGCACACGAAACTTCTTTACCTCCTCCCTCCAAGCTTTCCAAAGGCAAACCCCTTACTTCCACCTTTCCTCCACTTCAGATTTAGATACCTTCAAGTCATCCCATTTAGCTCCATCACCTCTATGTCCAAACCACCTCAACAACCTCTGGATAATACTTTTAGTAACCTGCACCTCTCCTAATCTCCCAAACTCAAATTCTCTGCATAATATTTACACCACACACTGCCTCACGCATATCTCCAGTGTTCCAGCCTTCTTCCTCTGCAAATTCACAAACCATCCTTCACACCCATACAAGTTTTGGTACCACTTATACTCTCATACATTCCCCTTTTTGCCTTCACAGATAGCATTCTATCTAAACAGATGCCTCATTGCACCACCCACCTTTTTTTTTTTTTTTCAACAAGTCGGCCATCTCCACCAGAGGCAGGGTGACCCCAAAAAAAGAAAGAAAATCCCCAAAAGAAATACTTTCATCATCATTCAACACTTTCACCACACTCCACATTATCACTGTTTTTGCAGAGGTGCTCAGAACACAACAGTTTAGAAGCATATAGTATAAGATACACAACATATCCCTCCCAAATGCCAATATCCCAAACCCTCCTTTAAAGTGCAGGCATTGTACTTCCCATTTCCAGGATCAAGTCGACTATATGAAAAATAACGGTTTCCTGAATCCCTTCACTAAATATTACCACTGCTCACACTCCAACAGATCGTCAGGTCCCAAGTACCATTCGTCTCCATTCACTCCTATCTAACACGCTCACGCACCCTCATTAATTCTATGGTTCACCACACTTTCCATATTATTATAATCAAAAAGAAGCGCTAAACCACAAGGGCTACACTTTTCATAAACCAACTGCTGATAAATCCATTCTTAAATATCTAAACACATTTCCTCCATACTCCTCCTTCCCATCTGATATCAATTTTTTCATTACTAAATCGTTTGTTACCCTCATTACCTTATTTTTTCCCACACTCCGAGGGATGGGTGGGGATTACATGCAGTCTGGAGGGGCAACTCAGCTGTAGAATCAATGTGCCTCTTTCAAGTGATTGAGTAAATGACAGTGAAGTGTTTCTTCTTTTTTTTTGGGTCACCCTACCTTGGTCGGAGACTCTGGCTGGGTGGGGGAAAAAATATATATATAGATACTGTACATATTTTACATGTGGGAGAGTGTTTTTTTTTTATTTAAAAAAAAAAGTGGTGGTTGCAAGCAGTGGAAATGTAATGGTTGAGATCAATGCTTAGTGTGATTATGCAGAAATTAATCAAGTGAGAAATTTGAAAGACAATGTGATGCAAAAGGTATAATTCCAAGATTAGGTAAAATATTGATATGGTTGGACGAGTAGAAAGGGTGAAGCAAGATGGGGTCGTTGAGAGGTGTGTAAACTCAGGGTGGGACAGTTAGTGCAAGTAAAGGTTGGATTATATCCATGGGAAGCACAAAACCCAGGTAAGGGTTGAAATGAAGATGTGAAGATTTTAAAGAGGTAAGGACTTGAGGATCTAGCATTGGTGGCATAAATTTTTGGAATTTGTAGTGCTATTGGAGCACAAGACATTAATCCTATGAAGAATTAAAAAGAAAAAAAATATTAGCAAGATGGATTTGAATTTTGAAGGTGGAGAAGAACCATGTCTTAATGTTTGGTGGGGATGCTGTGGTTTTGTCATCACTTGATCATGTCACTGTAACCTTCTTGGAAGTAAATAGAATGCATATTTGTGTACACAGTATATACAGATACAGATATATACATAGTGTATAATATATACACATACATTTTAGGCAAGGCTTACAATCTTTGCATTAAAAACAACAATCATTTTATCAAGCAATGTAAATTCACTGCAGTAGTAATGTCCAGAAATCAATTTCAAAACTGACATATTTTATTGGTTCTAAATAATAATAAATTTAAGCTTACTAAGATGTTCACAAAATCATGTCTAATAGAGAAATCAGAAGTTTGTTTTTGAAAGAGATCCACCTATGTGGTAAACTAAGCTTGCCTGTCTGACTCTTGCCTAAAGTATGAAATACTGTACACACAATCATATACAAGTTTAATATACACTGGTTACTGGCAAAAAACCCACATTGTGATGATAAAATATCAAATAACAGGAGTACTGTACGGTTACCATCACACTGAGGGCCCTTTGCAGCAACTAACATGTGTGCATGAGATGAAGCTTTATACAAAGGCAGGTCACATGAAATGAAGTAGTATACAAAGTCAGGTTGCATGACCAAATTCTGGAACAAAAAATGCATGACTTCAGGAGAGTGATATCAGGTTTCAACTGGTTTTGAGAGTGGCTGAAAACACGTTGTGATGCTATCATAACTCGCGGATTTTGCGTTTATACCCTATATACAATTTGTTGAAGAAATATATATGTAATGGAAGCAGCTACCAGTTATTATGGTCATGATTCTTAACATGCTCAAGTTTGCTATAGAGGGCCTCGGTACAAACTTAAAATACACAGCACTCGTATGTTTTTCCCCATGTAGGTTCATTTGTGCATATACGTATTATAAATTTTTATCAGTAGCACATTTTGATTGATACAGTGAAATATGACCCAGGTCATATTCTCTTCAATAATCCAAATCCTTCAGGTCTATGACAAAGTTAAAACATTCAGTATTACTAAAGTGAATTCATGATACAATTTATCATCAATTATTAATTTGTAAATTTCTTACACAAGGAATCCTCATTATGCTGCACCTTGCTCTTTAATACCTCATTAACAATTAGCTATGAAGCACTGAATTTGTACTCGATTTTTTTTGTAACATTGATGAGCATTCCGTACCAGCAAATTACAGTCATGCGCCGCATAATGATGTTTCAGTCAACAGTGGACTGTATATTCGACAGTGGTCCAGATTATAATGTAGCTGAAAAATTCTTATTGTGGTACATAATACTGATAACGATAATAAACAATTGCATACATTACTGTCTTATGTATTTACTGTACTTATGTATATACTGTACTTGTCAGCATTATTCTAGTGTACTCTTTCTACTTATTAAAAAAAAAAAGATTTACTGTAAAACAGTATACCACGTTATGTCGGCAGCAGCCTCATACATCTCGTGTTTACCACATCTCTTAACAGCATCATTTTTCACTTGTGCTTGATTTAATCTTGTGTTTTGTTCATCATGGCCCATAAGTGTACAAAATTCACAGTGAAGGGTTTAACAGAGCTTTTGCAGACTCAACAAGCTCCTTGAACAGTTTGAAAATGTTACACAATGATGAAATTGCCTAATGACACATTTCTCAGAACATATCCCCGTTGTTAAGAGAAGCATGACTGTATGTCACTATTTTGAGAACTAATTATTCATCCATGGGTTGTGAGTTGAACAATGCAGATAGGTGCCAATATCCACTCTCAAATTAATTTCCTAAAAGAAAATTCTGTCAAATAATGCGTTAAATTACTTTTAGAACTTCCATTCACTATTGTTTTATATAAAGGTGAAAGTATTGACATTACAATTTAAGTATCTAATAAATCTTCAGCACCGGAACAATATTTGCACCTCCCCTACATTACTTAGTAAGTAGAGCAAATGGCTTAATTTGGAAAGAGGTAATTCCAAATATTCAACTAATAAATGCTTTGCAACAAATATTTAATTATGAACAATTAGAAGAATTTATATTAATATTTAAGACAACAATTCTAGCAACCTTATTAGGCTAAATAAAAAAAAAAAAAAAAAAAAAGGCTACCCACAACATAAATTTATGGGTTTGATGACAACATGGTCGTATAAAAGAATGAAAACATTTCTGAGCATCATTAATGTATTGCAAGGTACTGAACAGCTAATATGGACTAACCAAACAGCTGTCCAGTCTCTTGCATATACTAGCTCATGCTTGTACAGTGGAATGTCAACTATTTCTATTAAATCAACCAAACCAAGTTTATAGTATTTTTATATTACAATAACTGCAGCTATTTATGTATACAAAACTAGAGGCTTCATAAAAAATAAAGACTTAATTCTATATGAACTACAACATTTGACTACGCTTGACACAGAACACGAGCTGTCCATGTTGCTGTGATTTGATCACAGCCTGCCCCCACTTACTGAGGAACTTTTATGAGGCATTGGTACATTGAGTGAAGAGGTAATGGTTTCAAAGGTAGTGTAATTATCCAATCAATTGTGCTACCTCAGCCCATTTTTTGACTTCAAAACACAACAAAAAAAAAAAAAAAATTTTTGAGCTCTGTGTACAAATTTAATTTTATATTCATTTTCACCTACTTGCTATTTCTTCTTCCTCTTCACTTTTGACGTCAACTTCATTTGCCTTTAAACTCTCGTCCTCTTCACTTTTGACATCACTTTCTTCACTCTTTCGCTCTTCACATTTATTTACACTTTTGATTTCACCTTCACTTTCTCGCTTTTGCATCACTCTCTTCACTCTTTGCTTCATTTCCTCATTTTTGTCAGTACTATGTACATTTTCAGCTAACTTTTTTCCCTCAATGCTTTTGCCTGGCCCTTTTCCCCAAATCTGCACGCACACGCTCAATTTCTTCCGGGGTGATCTGTACATAGAGAATACATTAATGATATTGAGAAGTTCTAATACACTACTCATAGACGGTGGCTGAATCTGAATTGGTGGAAGGCCAAGGGTACTGCGGCCGTTGAATGCTTCACTGATCTTTTTCGCCATAACAACTGCCTGCTGGGTCAAATGACGTAAGCATTCTCGGCTTCTTTCGTCTTCTCATGCTCTGGTCCAAGTTGGTCTTGTATATTGTGAAAATTTCCTTTTCATTTTTGAGAGCACCTCTGAAATCTCCCATGCAACTTTGCGTCCTAGCAAAAAAGGTGGTACTAGAGCAAATTTTTTTAAAATTTTTCACCAAAGAATTTTTACGGGTTCTGGCCTTTTCCCAAAAACGGAGAGAAAAGGGTATACTACCACAGCAT
>NW_026478488.1:0-10803 GCF_026875155.1 Cherax quadricarinatus | reverse complement strand
TTCATCAGAGCTCCCTCCTGGTGTTATTACTGCAACAATATTATTGCAAATATTCCTCCATTTTAGGTTGCCTTAGTTGAAATCCCCCAGGAGCAAGATGTTGGGTGCAGGAGCTGGAAGATTTTTCCAGACAGTGATCAATTTTTAACAGCTGTTCCTGGAATTGCTGGATGTTGCATCCGGAGGCTTGTAGACTACCACAATGACTAGGTTTTGGTTCTAGACCTTTACTGCTAAAACTTCCACTACATCATTTGAGGCATTAAGCAGTTCTGTGCAAACAAGTGACTCTGCAATGTACAGGCCAAACCCCCCCCCCCTTTGCCTGTTCACTCTGTCACATCTGTATAGGTTGTAACCTGGGATCCATATTTCGTTGTCCAAGTGATCCTTTATGTGGGTCTCAGTGAAAGCCGCGAACATTGCCTTTGCCTCTGCAAGCAGTCAACGGATGAAAGGTATTTTGTTGTTTGTTGCTGGCTTTAGACCCTGTATATTTGCAAAGAAGAATGTTATCGGACTGGTGGTATTGTTGGTACTGGAGTTTACCTGGAGTTTACCTGGAGAGAGTTTCGGGGGTCAACGCCCCCGCGGCCCGGTCTGTGACCAGGCCTCCTGGTGGATCAGCGCCTGATCAACCAGGCTGTTGCTGCTGGCTGCACGCAAACCAACGTACGAGCTATCGTAAGGGTTCTTAAATGGAGATATCGTAGGTTGAAAGTAGACACACTTGTAGGATGGTAAATATATTGTCAGACTGAGATGAGAGATGGAGCCCGGTGCCAAGCCTGTTCACGTCTTGTAGGTCTGCCGCCGAGTGAGGACGGGACAGGGGGATCACTGCCCATGTGTATCCCTATGACGTCACACAAAGCCAAAGGCCTACGAGGGATCTCGTGTCTAAAGCACAGGGATGATACTAATATGCTATGCTATATAATACTGGGAATACAGGGATCAGCAACTATGCTGACAGCTCGGTCATGTTACGTATGTCGTCCCGACATACACTACTATACTATAGGCTGAACAGGCAGGCGGATCTGGGCTGATTCTATACAATAACAAATGCATATATAACTTAGAACTAATGGATGGTACAACATGATTTTGACGTAATGGGTGTTAACGTAATCATTACCAACTATAAGTACAAATCATTATACAATATGGATGGAATTGATCGATCGATCTGTATTCATGCACTCTACGGATTCTGAGGAAGAATAAATATATACAAAGAAGTGTTTAACAGAAAGGCAGATTCGGTGCACACAAATCTAGACTGTTAATTCTCAGAATACGGAGGGAACGTGAACACGTAAATTTCTGACAAACTGATCAGCTAATAATAAACACACAGTTGACAAATTCATTCATCTCGGACATCTAATTATACAGACTATGTACATTTAAACCCAATTCTGCGAGGGTAAGGTTTACATCTGCAGAATGGTTATCATCTCTGGGAGGGTCGAATTCCTCTGCAATGGCTAACACATGCCTTGACTGAGAGAGATCTGAACGAGTATCTACAAAAGATACAACTACAATCACTAGTGACTGTGGAATTACTAATTCGTCTGCTAGGAGTACTCAACTCGACTATTCGATACAGTAATTCTTGGCTCATTACAAGTCACTAAAGGGTACTGGTGGCTTCACAGTAAGAATAAGATCTTCCTGGAGCAGGAATCGAATCACACCAGAACACAAGGGATCGGTTTTTTTGGGGCATTTTTTGACATCCTCGACAGCAAATGGAGGATCTGCAGTAACTACACTAACGTGTCGCGATAAAGCATCTGCGACTACATTTGACTTGCCAGGTAAATGTTCAAAAGTGGGATTGAACTCTTGGATAGTCAAGGACCATCTGGCTAACCTTCCAGTAGGCTGTTTGTTCTGGAATAAAGGTATCAGTTCTTCCTTACTGGAGGAAAGAACAAACTCGGTGGAGTGGATGACTCCCCCCGGTTGAAAAAAATTAACGCTATAACACGCAATATGAGCAAGGGAGAACGAATCTACTATCTCAACTGCAAGCACAGGAGAAAGAAATGAACACGGTGAACAATGCTGATATTCAATCTGAGTCGCACCAGTGACACGAGGTATCAGCTATAAAGAAACTACACTTACAAACGTTAACATGTGAAAGTTACTCGAGAAATAACTTCTTACAATGCACTGATTACTGTCAACTAGGATGGGATCACCATCTGAAACACAAGGAACAACAACAGACACTCTAGTGAGAACACTTGCTGTAACAGAGACGTCTTTCTGCAGACAGCATGTCACATCAACAAGAGATGGCATTACTAGTTGCAAGTAATCGTTTTCTGACAAGGCATCCCTGTGGCGAAACTACTACTCGAACTAGCAGTCATTGCAGGGATAGGCTGTGCACTCAAGGCAGTCTGAGTGTCCCCGGACACTTGAGGCAACGGAACACTATCCTGCAAGTCTGAAGGTATAGGTGGAACACAGATGGAGTGACAGAATTACTAGTGCCTGCCCGCTCGGCTACGTTAATAAGTAATTCACGGATCTATAGGAACTTAATCTGAACTTCACATTTCGCAGCACTTTAACAAATCTCAGATACAAGCTGTGAGAACAAACACATTGCTCAAGGGCTAGGTATTGTCTTTCAGTCAGTAAGGGAATGTTGGTACTGTGGACTGATTCATATTGACTTTGACTGGAATGATACACTAAGTGAACATTCAAAAATGACTGGGACATCTTCTCAGTGAAAATACTGAAGGGCATAAGTCAAGAAAAGTGGAGAGAATGACACAATAAGCTTAAATGGAAGAAAATGCTTAACTATTCTGCATAAGTAATTAAAATTTTACAAGTTACACAGTAAGCAAAGAACTCACACAAGAAGAATATGCAACTTAGCAAACACTGAAAATCAAGAGAGCTTGTACTTTGCTCAAATCTAATATGCTCAACTTTTACTTTAAATTGAATAAATGGCACAGTGAGTTGTCTTTACTTTCAATGCAACAAGCAAAAATACACAATAAAATAATAAAATGGACTCAATAAACTTGTGCAAAAATTAAAACAAACACACAATTCACTGAAATTAAAAAAAAAATAAAATGACAGACAGAATAAAATACTATGGACAGAACAGAGCATAAGAAACTGCACTGTAATAAACTGTATTGCACAACACTGCATAAAATTTTCTGCAAGAAAAACTTTAATAGCAACACAATATTTGCACAAGAATTATTGCAAAATGAGTCAATGTGCAATAATAAAAATTATAAACACAAGAAAAAGAAATAATCAAGGAATGAACAAATTTAACTCTTAACTGCACTTAAACAAAAGCAAAAGAACAATTTACTTTAAAAAGGAGAAACTTAAAAATTGCACTAAGAGTGAATTTGTTCAATAAAATATGAAAAATAATAGGTGCTAAAACACACAACAAAAAGGAATACAACACTTACAGAGATGCAGGACACAACACATCAACACGAACACAGTACTAGAATTTTCTTGCAATGAAACTTGATGTGTGAAAAATTTTGTAAATACGAGCTCTTGCTGGGACTTAAAAAATGGCACTATTGTCTGTGGAAATAAGACAAATTAAACACTGGCTGAATAAAGGAATATGAACACAAGAATGTTCAACACACAGGGAACAAAAATAATAAAATTACACAAATGCTGGGAAGAAAAAAAATAACAGACAACACTGAGTTGTGATGCAGAATATGAGGTGAAAAATTTACTGAGTTAATACACTGGAATTCTGAAGTTTAAACACAAGTTCTATATTGCTCATATGTTGCACACACAACAAAGGAAACACTAAGTACTTACTTCAAGTGTATAAAAAGATACACAACACAACAGATATAAAATAATGCACGAAAATTAACACTGAATTAAGGAGATTAAAAGAAATTTATGCAATCAGTACATGATAAACACTGAGTCTGATCAAGAGTCACTGAATGTCACTAAGAGAAAAATTCACTGGGAACACAAAAGAAATGTCTCAACACTCGCAAATGTCTCTAAAAAAAAAAATATTATAGCTGTAACACTTGAAAAAAATGAGATTGATGGATTGTTTTTATCGTCTTGCTGCTGTCCTCTGCACAGATGATCGTAGAATTGCACTTAAATCGGCGAGAGACAACACACAGGAGGCTTTTAAAAAATGGCGCGCCACACTCTAGCTCTTGACCCCCTATGTGGTCCTTAAAATATGGTGCTACAACCCTTAGCAGTGCACCAAAACACTGATGAGGTTTGGTGAGTTTGTAATGGCCGACTGTAGTTGGGTTTGTGGGTAATGGCTGAGCGAGGCGTCTGAGACCGGCAATGATGCGACACACGTGATCGTGAGTGGCTGGGCTTATGGGTTGAACGTCGTAAGCCTCATGAGAAAACCCACACCTGCCGCGAAGATAAAATTTTAAGCCGGCTGGCTTAGAAGAAACCCACGAAATACTACAACACCACAAGGATGACAAGGAGCACTCAGAATGCTTGAACTAGAATCACAAGCGATGAAGGCTACTCATGTGGCTTGCTTGAGTACTGGGGTAAGACACCTGGGTTAGTTGCTAGCTGGCTTATCTTAACCCTTCACACAGAATAGCTTGACAACTTCACACGAGGAGCACAGCAGGGGTGGAAGCTGGCTTGGCAGGCAAAATAATTGGATGGAGTAGGCTAGGCTGGACTGGGCTCGGGTGTACTGACTCCCCCACCACAGACTGGAAGCTGGCTTATTTTGCAAACTCGGGTCAACCCCTCGGGAGTAATGCAAAAGAAGATAACCACTAATATAAAGAGACTGACCAGTGAATAATGTAGAAGCTGGTAGAGTAGCTGGCTTGAGGTAGCTGGATGGGGTGAACCTCGGTAGGCCTACTGGTAACACGAAATGGCCGTCTTGCTGGTCGACAATTTTATCTCCAGAAATCGCTGTAATCGTCAGAATTACAGGCTCACCGCTGTCACCATTTATCGTAAGGGTTCTTAAATGGAGATATCGTAGGTTGAAAGTAGACACACTTGTAGGAGGTAAATATATTGTCAGACTAGATGAGAGATGGAGCCCGGTGCCAAGCCTGTTCACGTCTTGTAGGTCTGCCGCCGAGTGAGGACGGGACAGGGGATCACTGCCCATGTGTAAACCCTATGACGTCACACAAAGCCAAAGGCCTACTATGGATCCTCGTGTTCCCTAAAGCACAGGGATGAAAACTAAATATGCATGCTATATATACCTGGGAAATACAGGATCATCAACTATGCCTAACAGAGCCACAGCCCGTCTGAAAATTCAGGAAAAACTGACCATTAGGTTGCTTGTCCCCCCATGGCCAGCCTTTGAAGAACTGCCCCCCCTAGGGGTTCCCTGTTTGGTAAATCCCCCCCCTTATGTGGTGCCTGGGAGGCAGTTTGAACATCCCCTGGGGCCCCCTGACCACATAACTGTAAATGGTTCTCTTAAACGTGCTAGTGGACACCCCTGCTTTTTTTCATGGGGGATTGTGCATCGTCCTGCCAAAGTCCCCCCCATTTTTGCTTTCGTAATGAGGTGATTTTCAGTGTGCCATTCCGGTACAAGTCCCTCTATGATTTTTATTCCAGGTGGAAAATAATCATGTATCCCTCTCCCCACCTGCGTTGCCCCAGGGAATACATGTTTTAGAAACCCTCGAAGCGCTAACCATTAATTGAGGTGTATTTTTTTATCTCCGATAAGCGCGCCGTGGGAAAGTTTTTTTCTCTTTAACATATTCCAAGGTCGCGGCCCAAAAAATTTTTCACCTGCCCGTTGAAAGGTTGCTGTTAAGTGCAGCAATAAATTCCCAGGCCCCTAATAGTAACAAAGTGAAACCCTGAAGAGTGGCTCCAGGGTTGGCCTCCCTATTTTTTTGAAGGATTCTCATTTATCCCATACCTGCATTTTTACTAGCAGAATGCGTATTGAATACACTGTTTTTAAGTGGGGGATATTTTTTTTTCCGGCCAATTTAGTAAAGCTGTATCTGTTGGTTTTGTAGTGGAGGGCCAACCTCCTCCCATTGACATCCCTCACGAATTTGAGGAACAAGTGGTGGCGTTACAACCATATCCACAGTTAAACCCGGCCATGGCCCCTCCCGACCGCCCCACACATCCCCTAACATGGTTGTAACATAAACTACGTATCAACCATTTCCCTATCAAAGGGTCCTTGAGAAACCGCAAACAATAAGTTAGTGAACAAGGGGTAAATCCCCTGCCCCCCCCCCAATAGGGCCCTCTACCCATTGCAATATCCCTCTCCATACACCATTAATCTGTTAAAATCCTCATTTTTTTTCGCCCCCTTGCTAAACTAATTTTACCCCACGTCGGACTATTACCTCCCACAAAAACCTGTTCCCTCCTAATAAAAACTCTAAAAGCTTCTCCCTTTCCACTCTATCAAGATGGCCTTCCCCTGCCCAGTCCTAGAGCCAACAAAAGTCCTCCCCCTCCACCCCCCACACTTTTAGCTTTCACACAACTTCTCTCCTTAAAAAACACATGTTCCTTCAATAATAGACCTTCCCTCAAACCCAAACTGAATAATTTTTGCACAACCCTTCCCAACAACACATTTGAACCTATTTACCTAAAATTTTTTGCAAGCACCCTTATAGTCCTGCACACAATCAGTGGATTGGGCTCGGTAAACTGCCTGAAAAAAGGGTGGGCCTGCCCTTGACCTTCGTGACCGAAACAAACTACAAACTGCTTGTAAGCCTGCTTCTCTCTCCCCCCAATTACCCTACTCCCTATCCTTACGAATTTAAATAGACCTAACTATAAATCCACCCCTTATTAACGTCCCAGTTTTTTTTGTAAATAAATACACCTCCCTTAAACCTGGGAGACAGTCAAATAAACCGGCCCTCAATCCCCCTAACCCTCATTTCCCTTTACCGCAATTCTCTAATATTCCTCTGCCGTAATATCCCCCCCCAACCTAAAGCCTTTTCCTATCACAAAATTTCTAAATTACACGTCCACATGCGTACCACACCTTTTGTCCCAAAATGGCCCACTGATTTTTCCAGTACTTCCTCGTACCAAGCCACCACATAATGCACACATTCCCCTTTCGTGTTTTTCGTAATCTCCTCCCTGCTCTATAATTCCCAAACCATCTCCATTAACACTAAATCGTGGGATAGTCGTCCCCAACCGCCTGCCCCCTTGCATTTTTGATGCTGCAAAACACACGCTGACGGCTTGTCGCCCCAAAGCACTTCTTCCACCCCTTACAGCTTGAAACCTTTCATTTTGCAACACCCTCAACCTCCACTTTATTTCAGCTATTTCATCCATAGGAAAATTATTCCCACCCACCCCCCGCCCATAGCAACCTCTTAACCTATCCTCTAAATAGTTAGCCAGTCCATATTTTAAATTATTAATACGTTTTCCTTCTCTCACATAAAACTTTCTAATCCTTTCCTTTGCAACACTATCCCACCATGTCACAATGTCATCCACTCCCTGTTTTCCCACACTAAGCTCCCTCCATAGGACTGAAAACCCCTCCAACCCCTCCTCATCACCTAACACACTTATATTTAATTTCCAATAACTTCTATATATGTCCTGGAGTTTACCTGGAGAGAGTTTCGGGGGTCAACGCCCCCGCGGCCCGGTCTGTGACCAGGCCTCCTGGTGGATCAGCGCCTGATCAACCAGGCTGTTGCTGCTGGCTGCACGCAAACCAACGTACGAGCCACAGCCCGGCTGATCAGGAACTGACTTTAGGTGCTTGTCCAGTGCCAGCTTGAAGACTGCCAGGGGTCTGTTGGTAATCCCCCTTATGTGTGCTGGGAGGCAGTTGAAACGTCTCGGGCCCTGACACTTATTTATGTCTCTTAAACGTGCTAGTGACACCCCTTTTTCCATTGTGAATGGGAGCATCATACTGCCTTCCTTTCTTTTTAAGTGATTCTCTGTGCAATTTCGGTACTAGTCCCTCTAAGCTTTCCAGTTTTATAAATCATGTATCTCTCCCTCCTGCGTTCCAGTAATACAGTTAGAAACCTCACACCCCCGTGATTGATCGTGTTTTCAATCTCCGTTATGCACGCGGGATGGAAAGTGCTTTCTTTTGTAAAAAATTTTCTAGCCCCGCAATTTCCACCTGCCTGAAAGGGTGAACCTTTAGAACTCAACTCCATCAATATTCCAGCCATAGGATAAACTATTGACCAACGAGTGTCATCCATGCTATAGTGCCTCCCATAGTTTTGAAATTGTTTTCTTCTCCATCTCTATCCATTTTCTTGCAGAAATGCATATGTTTACAATGTTATGGCCCTTGAAAGTGAGCATCCTACCACATATATCATAACTCAAAACGAGCGTCCCCACCCAACCTCCACCACCACTGCCCTATGATCTGACATTGTAGCCTCAACAGTACTGAAAGATTTCATATCCACTCCCTGAGAAAGGTACACTCTATCTAGTCTCGCTGCATATCCAGTCCTAACAAACGTATATTCAGTCTCCCACAACGCCACCCTGAAGGCATCACGTAACCTAACATCCCTTAATAAATCCCTAAGAGCCACAGACATATGTCCAGCCCCTTTTAAGGTCCATATCAGCCACCCTGATTACACTATTCCAGTCCCCACCAACTATTGCCACCTCTGGCAGTGCACTTAAGAAAAACAAAAGATCCTCACACACAAAATCATTCTTTACCTTAATGTTATTTTCTGCAGGTGCATACACACTCACAAAAGACACACGCTTACCCATCCACCACTCATCCACATGCAACACCCTCCCTCCCCCTCCTCCCTCACTTCTCTGCAAAACAAACGGGCTCGTCTCCCTTATTAAAATTCCCACACCACCTTTTAGACGGGGAGATGGCAGGGTAACTACTCGAAATCCTGCCACCTCCAACACCCTACCCTCTTTAAAATTGTGCTCCTGCAGGAACACAACATCCACTCTAGATTTATTCAGGAAATTACGAAACCAATCTCTCTTCATACCGCTACATAACCCATTAACATTTACAGACATACACCTAAGGCCTATTAAAGTTTCCACCCCTGCTTACTCTCATCACTCTTTACAACTCCAGAGCTTGAATTTAAGTTTGACACCTTGAGAGTGCTCTCTTTCCCTCCCCCCTTCTTCCGGTGCCTCGTATCATGCCTACCACCACCTACACCACTACCTTCACACTTCACCTCAGTCTGTTTCCCAGGCCTTTGTGCAGGCGTAATGAAGTCATCAGAATCTGACGTAGCCGCCCTCTTTCTCGTGACCGTCATGTTACACATGTCTTGATCAGATGTTGCCTCTCGATGAACCTCCACCTCTACCTGAGAAAGGTTTAATGATTCAACGGATGACTCCAAACCACCATCACTTCCCAAATTATCATGTCTCCAACTTTCTGGAAGCGACAGCTCTCCGATGACACCATGCTCAGATGTAACGTCCCTCTCTGGCGGTGACAAAGTCTTTAACACCTCCACCAATTCCTCCTCAATCTCAAGAACCTTCTCCTGTAATTGCTGCTCCTCGTTATCCACAGGAGACGACACCTGATCAGGCAGCTGGTGGCGGGACTCCAACTCACCACCAGTCCTGTGTGCCCGATCCACTACCTCGCTCCACAAAACACCACGCCCTCGATCCGATATTTGTTTCTCACCTGCCACCTTTGAAGCAGGGGCTGCGATGTCCACCACAGGTCCAGGCACACGTCTTCACTTGTCACAGGTCGCCGCTATGTGATCATACTCACCACATAGGCTGCATGTACGTCGTTGTCCTGGGTACATTACCATTACCTGCGTCCTGAAATCTTGTAGATACATATAGGACAGTATTGGGTGCCTCAAAGTCATTTTGAGGTTGAAAGAACCCTCTGGAAAACCAGCATAGGCACCTGCCGCCCACGTACCATGTTGAGCATAATGCACCGTCCCATACGTCTCAAAAACTTTCCTTATATCCGCCTCGTCTGCCTCAAAGGGAACGTTGCATAACTTGATCCACATATAATGCCGTGAAACATCTATCATTCTTACACTGACAGCTGGTGTGACGCTAAGACTTACATCCTGAAACCTGGTGACTAACGATTCATATACCGTAGCTGATAGCAGTTGGACGAATATTCTTTGGCCTCCATTTAATGCTACACCATACAAGTCACTATCTTGTATGCCGTATGTCTGCGGGATGATCTTTGGCAATAAGACTTGCGCAGAACTAGGCGTTATCGTTCCTTTAAGTGGCTCAATGCCTAAAGTATTTATCCGGCGTCTCAGACTAACCACCATCTTGACAATCACAGTGCACCTATTTTGTTAGCAGAGGCGTGACAGCACCACTTCACACCGCTGCAGCCAGGTAACTGACAAGGGAGCTCGCCTACAAACAGCAGAGGGGTGCAGAGCACAACCGCATTTTACTGTGGTCAGGCAGCGAATATAAATAGAATTAAGGGTAACAGAACTGGGCAGATCGCGCACCCTCATACCTTGCATAGGGCGAATGAGTTAGTCAGTGCTTGGGCTGCTACATCTAGCTATGACAATCTTCCCAGTACCACACAGGTGAAATTAATGGACAAATATAATGCAAGGGAGAGACTTGTTTGCTTTATGCTCAGCAAGAAAGATGACTGCAACATTCATTTCACTAATTTTGAACTTGATACAGCACTAAGGGCAGCTCCACGTCCGCCTGTGAGGATTGGTATTACTTTACAACATACTC
>NW_026478482.1:0-27871 GCF_026875155.1 Cherax quadricarinatus | reverse complement strand
ACGCACTTGGTGTCCGAATATTAATTCAAACGGACTAAACCGAGACTTTCTTGCTCACTTTCTCTCATAGCGAACAGAAGAAAAGGTATACCCTCATCCCAGTCTCTAGAAAAATGTTCACAATAAGCTCTCATCATAGACTTCAGTGTCTGATGAAATCTCTCTAGAGCACCTTGTGACTGTGGATGATAACTGGTTGAAAGTACAGACTTTATTCCTAGGTGGGATAATGCTTCTCGAAAGATCTTAGAAGTGAAATTAGATCCCTGATCTGATTGTATCTCTCGTGGCAATCCAACCTGGGAGAAAAATTTCATCAGCGCTCTCACAATAGCACGAGCATTAATTTTTCTCATAGGAATAGCTTCGGGATAGCGTGTTGCAGCGTCCATAATAGTAAATAAGTATTGGTTTCCTAGTTTGGTTCTAGGCAAAGGACCAACACAATCAATAATAAGACGTGAGAATGGTTCACCATGCACGGTGATAGGAATGAGAGGTGCAGGTGGAGGTGTGTGCGCTGGCTTGCCTGTCACTTGACACACGTGGCAACGTCGCACATGATCAGCTACTGTTTCCTTCATCTTTGGCCAAGTAAAATGTTTTGCCAGTTTACCGAGTGTCTTCTTGACACCCAAATGTCCTCCTATGGGACTATTGTGAGCAAAATCAATGGCTTGTTCACGAAATGTAACTGGTAACACTACGAGATGCTTGACTGTGGTGGAAACACTATCAGCTGACAACTTACATGTATTTTTCTCCATCAGTACACCGTTACTATAATAGTAACAATTATCGAGATCCTTTGCTTCACTCTCAGTAACTGCTATATCTCTCAGTCTTTCCAGTGACTGATCAACAAACTGATCCTTGATTAAATCATCATGAGTTAGAAATTTAACGTCAGTTGTGTCCTGACTAGGTTGATGACCGGGGGGAGTCAGTGTTAATGATCCTGGGCGCAGAGCGTCACTAAACAACATATTCAAGCCCCAAATCATTGTCATCCACTAACTCAACAGGAGACAAGGATGGTTGTTGAATCTTTGACATAGCTCTAGTAATTGCGCTGAGAGGAAATAAAATAGGTTTCTCTCTACAAGCTTCAATGGCATAATTATCATCAGTGTTATTATCAATCACAAGTGGTTCTTTACATATACCAGCATGAAGGATATCGTTCCCTATCAACAAGTCCACTGACCTGATGGGAAATACACCACTGGATATACCCACTGAAATATAACCAGTATAATAGCTTGTTTCAATATAAACTTTGTGCAGAGGCACTTTTATAACAGCCCCTCCATAGGCTTCTAACAATACATCTATCTTGCAATAGGTATCGTCAGTTATGGGCAGTACATCTTCTCTTAATAACGTGAGATAACTGCCAGTGTCTCTGAAAGAAATTATCTCAGTTAGATGTGATTCGTCAAATCCTACTTTACTCTCGAAAAGTAAGGACTCATCGCTGAACGAATCTTTTCGTCAGATACACTTTCTGACGCTAGTCATCTATCCTGAGTAACATTATCTAAAACAGTAGGATCAGAGGTATTGCTAGGATTTTGGTGCCTTTGTTGCTCGGAAGAGGATACGACTTGAGTGGGGGCGCCAGCCGCACGACTGTTTCTCGTATCTCTTTCTAACTTATAGCAATACTCTCTAGCATGTCCTTTTCTGTTACAATAGGTACATTTAACTTTCTTCTTCTCGATATCAGATTTCTGTCTAGCCACAGAGACAGATTCAGGATTGTGAGTTTTCCTGGTAAAGGTACGAGAAGTTACAGTAGCAGGTACATCAGGCCGGCAATGAGCAGCTGATTTAGGTTGCCAACTTCTAGGACAATTTTTAGTTACCTTGTTTCTCTGTGTTTTAGTACGTACAAGTTTGTGAGAAATCTCGTAATTGTCTGCTAATGCTGCAGTTTCCAGAATATCCGATAGGTAGCTTTGTGATCGATCAGATATTCTTGTATGTCAGCAGACATACAGTTTGTTAAACTTCTTTCGTGTAGTATCAATGAATCAAGGCTGTCGTAGTTGTTAAATCTTGGCAGGACCTCACACCTCTCAAAATGTTAACTTTTTTCTTTCTCGAGCAAACTATACGTCAGCGTTTGATATTTGCTCGTTTGATCTTGTACGAATACACCGTTGATAACTTACAGGCACAAGATTATATGTCTCTAGAATAGTTTGCTTGACAGCATCATAACTAATGTACTTGGCAAATGGTAAAGCAGCAGTACAATGTTTGAGCTCTTCCTGTCAAAGCTGTGTGCAACAAGTAGCCAGTGCTTACGTGGCCAGTTTAATAGCAACGTGCCTGGTTCTCAAACACATCAAAATAGGTGTATAAGTCACTCACAAAAAACTTAGGAACCATGGATGCAGCTTTCTGCACATTAAATGTGTCCTGTGATCTATCAGTCTGTTGTCTTCCCAGACGAACATTTTCTCTCTGGAAATCTTCGTTCAATTTCCTCTGTGCCTCTATTTGTGCAGTCTGCAACATAATGAGGCGTTCCATCCTCTCAAATTGTTTCTGAGAGATCGGAGCAGTGGGTAATGGAGGAGTAAGGAATCTAACGTGGTCTGGACGGTTCTTAGGTCGGACACCTCGATCAGGAGTCTCTAGAGAGTCTAGATCTGGTCTAGGATAAGTAGATACAGGAGTAGTATACACAGTACTTAGTATGAGGCTTAGTCATACTACCAGTTAGGAGGGAAGGCGTGAGTGAAGGTGTGAGTGAAGGTTCACTAGGCTTACTTCACTAGGTCCACTTCTGCCTTAGATGCTCTTTCTTCTAAGTAATCAAATAGAGTCATACTTCCTAATTGTGACACTAGGCTTTCTAAATCATAATCAGACTATATCTGTATGAGCAGGAAACAATATATCTTTAATTAATACCCTCACAGTTTCTGCGGTGTAATTCATGTTAAACGTCACACCGAGATATTTGGCTACTCGCCAAACACGTCTGAAGTTTTAATGTACTTAACTCAGACAAAGTCAGAGGAATCAATTAACTGTTTCACTTGGCATACATCACGAAAATAAATGTACTACGAGAGAGTGATTATGGGAAAACTATAATCCTAATTAGCAATTTTAGTGTTGGTTGTCTTAGAAGCTAGAGCTCATTAACAGTATTTCCATCTCTTGGATCAACAGACTCAGTCAACTACATACATCACCTAGTATGTTGTAAAAGACTAAATCAAAATCTTCAGATTAGGAAAGTACTCAAAGTGTTTGATCATAGAGTTACTAGAATGTCAAACTGGACAATTTCTCCAACACCTTGGTCAAGATCATCCGGACAGGCCCCATTTGTTACAAAATCGCGATTCTAAAAGCTTAGAGATCTCCAGTGAATACTAGAAGGACTGTCCTTCTAGCATCCAGCCTGTTACTGGGTTTTCGTAACAATTAGTCAGTATCCTTGTCCAATTATCCTATTAGAATTCAGTATGATTCAACAGTGCTTCAGGATTACAACTGGTAGGCTACTAACTAGATAAATTAAAATTTAAGAAATTTATTAATTATCGTTAGAGGTTTTCATATTATTTAAATCAATCACAGTAATCAAAATAATGACTTACATTCACTTCTCTTCATGTACAGTATTATTGTGCTGAAAAGCACATATAACATTTTATAAAGTCTTAGTACCGTCTGGGACATTAACATTAATAAGATATTACAAATAAGTACAAGTAAGTTTGTGTGTAGGTGTGCTAGTGCTCTAAGTAGTTCGCTATGTCTCACGACTCGACCAGCTTAAACAAGTGACTGACAAAGTCTCAAATAAACTAACTTCTAGACCACTGGCAATAGACAGTCTGCTTGAAACAATAAAAAGAATGCTTAAGCCAATGCAATATAAACAAGCTACTGTGAACACAGAATCAGGAACATGCGAGATAATATAATGACACTAAGTAGGGACCAACTTACAGATCCTCACAAAAGTACAAAACTCCCATATAATTGAATCTAGTTCAGCATAAGAAAATCCCCAAAATGTGATAGTACACAGATCAGTACAAATTAGGACAGAAGCTTACAGCTAGGACCTGAGTGCTTAGAGGTCTAAGAGACAAAAAACCTCAGTACAAGTCGAAAAATCACAAAGTCTATACAATGTTCTGTGAACAGTCTACCAAGAAACTAACAGAATAAGGAGACAAGAGACGATCTTCAACAAAGAGCCAATAAGGGAGGTGGAGACCTTTTTTTTAGGCACTTGTATAGATACATCCAACCACCATGCGAGTCTAGACCAGGACTGAATACTTCATTGAGGTGAGAACCCCTTTCCCCGATCACGTGATAGCTCGGTGGGACAGTACTGCCCAGCACCAGAAGGCGGCAGGGAACGAGCAAAAAGAGCGAATAAATTCAGTAGTTAGACAATCAATGACTTGAACTGAGCACATAATATGTTACATCCTACCTAACAACATAACGAAGTCAAATAATATATAAAGTAATGCATTTACGATTTGCTATTATCTCAAATATAAACAATATAAAATTATTTGATAAGGTTAATAATTATATATATATATATATATATATATATATATATATATATATATTATAAATATATATATATATATATATATATATACATATATATATATTAATTAATTGCAACACCATTAGGGGGTTTTGCAACACATGATGGTAGGAGGCTCTTTGATGGGTAGGAGGGCTCTGAGATAGTGAGGGACTCTGTGATGGTCAGGGTCTCTGTGATGGGTAAGAGGGTTCTGTGATAGTAAGAGGGCTCTGTGATGGTTAAGAGGCTCTAGGAGGTCAAGAGGCTCTGTGATGGTAAGACGGTCTGGTGATGGGAAAGAGACACTTGTGATGTAGGAGGCTCTCTGATGGTAAGAGGCTCTGTGATGGTAGCAGGCTATGTGGTGGACGGGGGCTCTGTGATGGTAGGAGGCTCTGTGATGCAAAAAAGGCTTCTGTAATGGTAGGTGGCTCTGTGATGGTAAAAGGCTCTTTGATGGTAGGGAGGGCTATGTGAGGTAGTCGGCTTCTGTGCTGGGAAGAGGCTCTGTTGATGGGATAGGCTCTCTGATGGTAGGATGCTGTCTGTGATTGTAGGTGCTTATGTGATGGGTATGAGGCTCTGTGATAGTAGGAGCTGTGTGATGGTAGGACGGCTGTGTGATGGTAGGAGCCTATGTGTTTGTAAGAGGCTCACTGTGATGGAAGAGGTGCTCTATGATAGTAGCGGGCTCTCTGTTTGTAGGAGGCATGTGATGGTAGGAGGCTCTGTGATGGTAGGAGGCTCTGTGATTGTAGGAGACTAAGTGATGGTTTAGAGGCTCTTGTGATGGTTGGCAGGCCCTGTGATGGTATTAAGAGGCTCTGTGATGGCTAGCGAGACTCTGTGATGGGATTAAGGGCTCTTGATGGATAGGATGACTGTGAATTGTAGGCGGCTATGTGATGGTAGGAGGCTCTGTGATGTAGGAGCCTGTGTGATGGTTGGAGGCTGTTGTGATGGTAGGGCCCTATGTGATTGTAAGAGGCTCTGTGATGGGAAGAGGCTCTCTGATAGTAGGAGGCTCTCTGTTTGTAGGAGGCTATGTGATGGTAGGAGGCTCTGTGATGGTAGGATGCTTTGTGATGGTAGTAGGCTCCTGTTGATGGTAGGAGAGCTCTATGATGATAAGAGGCTTATGGTGGGAAGAACCTCTGTGATTGCAGAAGGCTCTGTGATGGTAGGAGGCTCTGAGATAGTAGGAGTCTTTGTGATGGTAGGAGTCTCTGTGACGTATGAGGCTCTGTGATGGTAGGAGGCTGTGTGATGGAAAGAGGCTGTGTGATGGTAGGAAACTCAGTGATGGAAGGAGGCTGTGTGATGGTAGGAGGCTCTGTGATGGTAGGAGGCTCTGTGATGGTAGGAGACTCTGTGATGGATAGGAGCGCTGTGTGATGGTAAGAGGCTTGTGATGGTAGGAGGCTCTCTGATGGTAAGGGCTGTGTGATTGTAGGAGATCTGTGATGATAGAAGGACTCTGTGATGGTATGGAGGCTATGTGATGGTAAATAGGCTCTTTGTTTGTAGGAGGCATGTGATGGTTAGGAGGCTATCTGTGATGTAGAAGGCTTGTTGATGGCTGGAGGCTCTGTGATAGGAGGGTCTGTGATGGTAGGAGCTCTGTGATGGTAGATGCTCTGTGATGGAGGAGGCTCTGTGGTGTTAGGAGGCACTGCGATGGTGAGAGGCTCTGTGATGGGAGGGAAGCTCTGTGATGGTAGGAGTCTCTTTGATGGTAAGGGGCTTCTGTTATGGTAAGGGTCCTCTGATGTAGGAGGCTCTGTGATGGAAAAAGAGGCTCTGTGATAGTAGGGGGTCTATGATGGTAAGGTTCTCTTGATGGTAGGATGTCTGTGATGGTAAGAGGCTCTGTGATGGAAAGAGTTTCTTGATGGTAGGAGGCTCTGTGATGGTAAGAAGCTCTTTGATGCTACGAAAGTTCTGTGATTGTAAGAAGGCCTCTGCGGATGTAGGAGGCAATGTGATGGTAGGAGGCTCTGTGATGGTAGCAGGCTCTTTCATGGTAGGAGGCTCTGTGATGGTAAGAGGCTCTGTGATAGGAGAGGCTGTGTGATGATAGGGGGCTCTGGTGATGGTAGGAGGCTCTGGGGGGGGGAAAGATGGTATGACACTATGTGACCGTAGGTGCTCCGTGATTGTTGGAGGCTCTGTGATGATAAGAGGCTCTGTGGTGGGAGAGGCTCTGTGATGGTAGGAGGCTCTGGATGATTGCTAAGAAGGGCTCTGTGGATGTAAGAGGCTCTTTTGATGGTAGGAGGCTCTGTGATGGTTAGGAAGCACTGTGATGGTAATGGGCTCTGTGTGCAGAAGAGCTCTGTGATGCAGGAGGCTTTGTGATGTAGGATGGTCTGTGATGGTAGGAGATCTGTGATGGTAGGAGTTCTTCTGATGGATTAGGGGCTCTGTGGATGGTAGATGAGGTCACTGCGATGGTGAGAGGCTCTGTGATGGTAGGAAGCTTGTTTTGGTAGGAGTCTCTTTGATGGTAGGGGCTGTGTGATGGTACGGTCTTCTCTTTGGTAGGAGGCTCTGTGATGGTAAGAACAGGGCTTGTGAAGGTAAGAGTTTTCTGATGGAAGGAGGCTTCTGTGATTGGTAAGAATCTCTGTGATGCTAGAAGGCTCTGTGATTGTAAGAGGCTACTGCGATGGTAGGTAGGAGGCAATGTGATGTAGGAGCCTCTGTGATGTTAACAGTGATCCTTGATTGGTTGGAGGCTCTGTGATGGTAAGACGCTCTGTGATGGGAAGAGGCTCTGTGGATGGTAGGAGGCTCTGTGATGGTAGAGAGGCTCTGAGACTGGTACGAGGCTTATTTGACTGTTAGGAGGGTTCTGAGATGGTTGGAGGCTCTGTGATTTGTAAGAGGCCTCTGTGATTTGAAGAGCTCTGTGATGGTAGGGGCTCTTGTGATGCTAAGAAAGAGGCTCTTGATGGTTAGAGGCTCTTTGATGGTAGGAGGATTGGTATGGTAGAGGCTTGTGATGGGAAGAGGCTCTGTGATGGTAGGAGGCTCTGTGATGTAGGAGGCTCTGTGATGGTAGGGAGGCTGTGTGATGGTAGGAAAACTCTGTGATGACAGGAGGCTCTGTGATGGTAGGAAGGCACTGACTGATGGTCAGAAGGCTCTGGTGATGTAAGAGGCTCTGTGATTCGGAGGCTCTGTGATGGTAGGAGGCACTGTGATGGTTAGGAGGTCTCTGTGAGTAAGCAGCTCTGCGATTGATATGGAGGCTCTTGTGCATGGTGGAGGCTATGTGATTGATAGGAGGCTATGTGATGGTTGTGTCTATGTGATGGTAGGTAAGAGGTCTGTGATGGGAAGAGGCTCGTGATAAGTAGGAGGCTCTGTGTTGCTACAGGCTTGTGATGGTAAAAGGCTCTGTGATGGTAAGTGCGCTCTGTGATGGAAAGAGGCTCTGTGATGGAAGAGGCTCTTTGATAGTAGGAGGCTATCTGTTTGTAGGAGCTATGTGATGGTAGGAGGGCTCTGTGTTGAGTACGGGAGGCTCTGTGAGATGGTAGGAGGCTCTAGATGATAGAGGCTATATGGGGGAAGAAGTCTGTGTTTTGCAGAAGGCTCTGTGATGGTAGGAGGCTCTGTGATAGTAGGAGGTCTTGTGATGGTAGGAGGCTCTGTGACGCACTGAGGCTCTTTGATGGTAGGGCTGTGTGATGGAAAGAGGCTGTGTGATGGTAGGAAAATCAGTTGATGGAAGGAGGCTGTGTGATGGGTAGGAGGCTCTGTGGATGGTAGGAGGCTCTGTGATTGGTAGGAGACTCTGTGATGGTAGGAGGCACATGAGTGATGTAGAGGCTCTGTGATGGTAGGAGCCTTGATGTTAGGACGCATCGTTTGTGATTGTAGGAGACCTGTGATGATAGAAGGCTCTGTGATGGTAGGAGACTATGTGATGGTAAAGGCTCTTTGATGGTAGGAGCCTTGATGGTGGAGGCTCTGTGCTGTAGAAGGCTCTGTGATGGCAGGATGGCTCTGTGATAGTAGAGGGTCCCTGATGGAAGGAGCTCTGTGATGGTAGATGCTCTGTGATGGTGGAGGCTCTGTGATGGTAGGAGGACTGCGATGGTTATAAGAGGCTCTCTGTGTGGTAAGGAGTCTCTTGATCGGTAAGGGCGCCTCTATGATGGTATGGGTCATCTCTGATGATAGGAGGCTCTGTGATGGAAAGAGGCTCTGTGATAGTACGGGTCTATGATGGTAAAGGGTCTCTCTGATGGTAGGAGGCTCTGTGATGGTAAGAGGGCTATGTGATGGTAAGAGTTTCTCGATGGTAGGGGAGGCTCTGTGATGGTTAAGAAGCTCTTGTGGTGCTAGAAAGTTCTGTGATTGTAAGAGGCTCTGCGATGTTAGTAGGCATGTGGATGGTAGGAGGCTCTGTGATGGTAACAGGCTCTTTCATGGTAGGAGGCTCTGTGAATGGTAAGAGGGCTCTTGATAGGAAGAGGCTCTGTGATGATAGGAGGCTCTGTGATGATCGGAGGCTTGAGGATGTACGACACTATTTATGTAGGAGGCTCTGTCGATGGGTTGGAGGCTCTGTGATGATAAGAGGCTCTGTGGTGGGAGAGCTCTTCTGTGATGGTAGGAGGCTCTTGTGATGCTAGAGGCTCTTGTGTATGGTAAGGGCTCTTTGATGGTATGGAGGCTCGGGTGGTGGTAGGAGGCACTGTGGATAGTAGAGGGCTCTGTGATGCAGAAGGCTCTGTGATGGCAGGGAATGCTTTGTGATTGTATGAGGGTCTGTGATGGTTGGAGCTCTGTGATGGTAGGAGGTTCTTGACGGTAGCGAGGCTCTGTGATGGTGGACGCACTGCGAATGGTGAGAGGCTCTGTGATGGTAGGAAGCTCTGTTTTGGTAAGAGTCTCATTTGATGGTAAGGGGCTGTGTGATGGTAAGGGTCTTCTCTGATGGTGGAGGCTCTGTGTGGTAAGAGACTCTGTGATAGTAAGGGCTCTGTGATGGTACTAAGGGGTCTTTCTGATGGTAGGAAGGCTCTGTGATGGTAAGAGGCTCTGTGATGGTAAGAGTTTCTCTGATGGAAGGAGGCTCTGTGATTGTAAGAAGCTCTGTGATGCAAGATTTGCTCTGTGATTGTAAGAGGCCTGTGCGATGGATGGAGGCAATGTGATGGTGTGCCTCTGTGATGTTACCGGCTCCTTGTTGGTAGGAGGCTCTGTGATGTGTAGACGCTCTGTGATGGGAAGAGGGCTCTGTGATGGTAGGAGGCTCTGTGATGGTAGGAGCTCCTGTGATGGTAGGAGGGCTCTGTGCTTTGGTAGGGAGGCTCTTGAGATGGTACGAGGCTCTGAGATGTTACGAGGCTATTTGACTGTAGGAGGTTCTGTGATGGTTGGAGGCTCTGTGTGTTAAGAGCTCTGTGATGGGAGAGGCTCTGTGATGGTAGGAGGCTCTGTGATGCTAAGAGCTCTTTGATGGTAAGAGGCTCTTTGATGGTAGGGAGGCTCTGGATGGTAAGAGCTCTGTGATGGGTAAGAGGCTCTGTGATTGTAGGAGGCTCGTGATGTAGGAGGTCTGTGATGGTAGGAGGCTGTGTGATGGTCAGGAAACCTGTGATGACAGGAGGCTCTGTGATGGTAGGAGGCACTGTGATGTAAGAAGGCTCTGTGATGTAAGAGGCTCTGTGGATTGTAGGAGCTCTGTGATGGTAGGAGGCACTGTGGATGGTAGGAGGCTCTGTGATGTACAGAGCTATGCGTTTGTAGGAGGCTCTGTGATGGTAGGATGCTATGTGATTGTAGGAGCTTGTGATGGTTGAGAGTGCTCTGAGATGGTTAAGAGGCTCTGTGATGGGAGAGCTCAGTGATAGTAGGAGGCTCTGTGATGCTAACCGGCTCTGTGATGGTAAAAGGCTCTGTGATGGTAGAGGCTCTGTGATGGTAAGGAGGCTCTGTAGATGGGAAGAGGCTCTTTTTTGATAGTAGCTGAGGCCTGTCTGTTTGTAGGAGGCCTATGTGATTGGGTAGGAGGCTCAGTGGATATTAGGAGGCTTTGTGATGGTAGGTAGGCTCTGTGATGGTAGGAGGTTCTGTGATCGTAAGAGGCTCTATGGTGGGAAGGAAGCTCTGTGGTTGTAGCAGGCTCTGATTGTAGGCCTCTATGATAGTAGTGTCTTTGTGATGGTAGGAGGCTCTGTTGAGGTATGAGGGCACTGAGATGGTTGGAGGCGCTGGACCGTAGGGGGGCTCTGTAATGGTAGGGTGACTGTGTGATGGTAGGAGGCTGTGTGATGGTAGGTGAACTGTGTGGTGGTAGGAGACTCATTGATGGTAGGGAGGCTGTGTGTGGTAGGAGGCTCTGTGAGGGTTAGGAGCCCTGTGATGTAGAAGGTTCTGTGATGGTAGGAGGCTCTGTGAGGGTAGGAGGTCTGTCAGAGGGTAGGAGGCTCTGTGATGGGTAGGAGGCTCTGTGATGGTAGGAGGCACTCTGATGGTAGGAGCTCTGTGATCTAGGAGGCTCTGTGATTGTAGGAGGCTCTGTGTTGAAGGAGTCTCTGTGTATGGTAGGGAGTCTGTGAATTGCAGGAGGCTCTGTGATGGTAGGAGGGTCTGTTGATGGTAGGAGCTCTCTGGTGGTAGGGAGGCTTGTGATGGTAGGAGGTCTGTGTGTGGCATGAGGCTCTGTGATGATAAGGAGGCTCTGTGATGTTTGGAGAGCCATGTGATGGTAAGAGGCTTTGTGATGTTTGGAGGCACTGTGATGATGGTAGGAGGCTCGTGATGGAGAGGTCTTGATGGATAAGGGCTCTCTGATGGAAGGAGGCTCTCTGATGGCAGGAGGCTGTGTTGATGGCGAGGAGGCTCTGTGATGGTAGGAGGCTATGTGATTGTAGGAAGCCTCTCTGATGTAGGAGCCTCTGTGATGGTAGAGGCTCTGTGATGGGAAGAGGCTCTTGATAGTAGGGGCTCTCTGTTGGAAGGATGGGCTCTGTGATGGCAAGGAGGCTTGTGATGCTAAGCGTACGTAATAGGCAAAAGATTACTGGGATTTTTATCCAAGAAGTCTAAGCAACAGAAGTCCAGAGGTTTATACTGCAGCTTTTATACATTCATTAGTAAGGCCTCACCTAGATTATGCAGTCAATTCTGGTCTCCCATATATCAGAATGACATAAATTCGTTAGAAAACCTTCAGCTTGGATGACTAAAATTAATACATAGCATTAGATAAATCTTCCTTATGAACAGAAAGATTGAAGTCTTAAGTTACATTTCACTTGTTTAGACCGAAGAATGATGGGAGGAGCCTGATTGAAGTGTATAAGTGGAAGATAGTATTAATAAGGAGGTATATTAACAAGGTCTTGAGGATATCTGTCCAAGAGAGGAACCCGCAGTCATGGATTTAAATTAGATATTTTAGATTTAGGAAAGGGACATAAGAAAGTATTTGTTTGGAATAGGGTAGTTGATGAGTGGAACAGTTACTAGTTGGGCTATTGAGGCTAGGTATTTGGGTAGTTTCAAGTTTAGGTTGGTTAAGTACGTGAAGTGGGAGGGGTTTGGATTTGAGGGGGACTTTTCACATCAGAGCTTATTCTTGGGTAGCATTGAAAATTGGTTTGGTCAAATGTTTGTTAGTGGGATTCGGAATTGTAAAGGACTGCCTAGTATGGGCCAACAGGCCTTGCTGCAGTGTTCTCCTTTCTTAGGTTCTTATGTTCTTAGAGTCTCTGTGATAGAGAGGCGGCTTCTGTGATGGGAATGTCTCTCTGATGGTAGGATGCTTTGTGATGGTAAGAGGCTCTGTTGATTTTTGGAGGCCCTGTGTTGGTAAGAGCTCTGTGATGTTTTTGGAGGCCTGTGATAGTAGGAGGCTCTGTGATGGAAGAGGGGGGACTCTTCTGATGGATAGGCTCTCTGATGGTAGGAGGTCTTCTGATGGCAGGAGGCTGTTGATGGCAGGAGGATCTGTGATTGTGGAGGCTATCTGATGGTTGGAGCTCTGTGATGGTAGGAGCCTCTCTGATGGTAGGAGTCTCTGTGATGGTTAAGGGTCTCTTGATGGTAGGAGGGCTCTGTGATTGTAAGGGCTCGTGATAGGTATAAGGGGGCTCTGTGATGTAAGAGTCAATCTCTAATGGTAGGAAGCTCTGTGATGAATTAAGAGGTCTGTGCTGGTAAGAAGCTCTGTGATGCTAGGAGGTCTGTTATTTTAAGAAGCTCTGTGATGGTAGGAGGACTCTGTGATGGGTAGGAGCTCTTTGATGGTTAGGAGGCTCTGTGGTGGTAGTGAGCTCTGATGATGAATAGGAGGATTTGTGACGGGAAGAGGGTCTCGTATCATTTAGGAGGCTCTGTGTGCTAAGAGGCTCTTGTGATGGTAAGGGCTCTCTGATTTGTAAGAGGCACTGTGATGGGAAGAGGTCTGTGGTGGTATGAGGCCACTGTGATGGTAGGAGGCTGTGTGATGGTTTAGAGGCTCTGTGATGGGAAGAGCTCTGTGATGGGAAGACTCTGAGGTAGTAGGCTCTCTGATGGTTAGGTGGCTATTGAATGGTAGGAGGCTCTGTGATGGTAGATGCTCACTTTGATGGGAAGAGCGATCTGTGATGGGAAGAGGCTCTGCGATGGGAAAAGAGGCTCTCTGATGGTAGGAGGCTATGTGATGATAGGAGGCTCTGTGATGGTAGGGGCTCTGTGATGGTTGTAGGCTCTGTGATTGTTGTGAGGCTCTGTGATGGTTGGGGCTCTTTGATGGGAAGAGCTCTGTGATGGGAAGGCGGCTCTGTGATGGGTAGGAGGCTCTTGTGATTGGAAGAGGCTCTATGGGAATGAACAGTTTGCAGTGGAATGAACCAGCATACACTTACAGTTCATATCATTAAATAATGAAATCCTTCACAATTCTATAGAGAGAGGCAGATGAAATGCTCAATCGTAAATATTAAGTATTAAGAGTTCGTTTAGTATGTTTAAGAATATCGTAGAAGAAGATAAGCTTTAATAAGGAGGAGTTAAAAACCCCAAGTATAACCAATCAAACTACTTTTGTTTTTCCTTCAAAAATCCATACAAGGACTAAAACTATGAAACTTAAAGAGTATTGGTCCGAGTGGTTCACTCCCAAATATTTTTAAGGAAAAAAAAAACAGATATTATAGTGAGAATGTAAAGAAAGATAGAAATAGTAATGTCTTAAACATATGTAATATGAAATAGAGTCGTTAAGTATCAGCAGGAGAGAGACCAGAAATTCAACCCACGAGATAGAGCAGCCAATTCATAGAAAGTCCCACTGACTAAGAAAGAAAGCTTCCTACTCGACTAGACCTCGAAGTGGCTATTACAAAGAGATGCTTATATGGCTCATGCATTTGGAAGACTTCGTTCCCTTTATGAGTAACTTGTGTAGCTCCACTAGTCTACACACAACACCACTACATACCAAAACCACACAGAACTAAAAACTAACACTGTACAAACACCACACACCAGGACACAACACCATAGTCAAACACTACGATACAACACTACACAACATCACACAATTCCCCCCAAAAGACCACAAGAAAACGCTATCACACAAGACCATCAACCACTACACAACAATAGCACTTAGCACCGCCACTCAACACCACTTACAGAAATACATCACACCACAACACTACACAACACTGCCACACACACTACAACCACACAACACTGCCACACACACTAAAACCCCACAACACTGCCACACACTACAACCACACAATACCACTTCGCAATAACACTACAAAAACACCATCACACAACCCCACCACACAACATGAAACACCACCACCAAGTAAAACAACCACGCAACAACACCGGAACACCAAAATGCAAGACAACTAAGCAACATCAAACAACAGCCCACACAACACCACCATACAACTCCACTACACAACACCACCACGCAACACTACACAACTCCGTTGCACAGCAACAGATCACGCAAACCCCACTAAACGTCTGTGCTAAAGAACACCACAACTCCAAACCCACCCACCACAGATGACAATCACAACACATCACAAAACCAACCCACAAACACAACACAATACTTGTACATTTAAACCACCACATGACGCAAAACACAATACCAACAGTGTTGCGAATAAGAAATTTTTTAAATAACTTCAGAATGTGGCCTGTTACCTTTTAAATTTCTAATGCAACAAGATTTTTGGATCCGAGTTATTTAAAGGTATTTTAGAGTCTAGGGAAATAATTTCAACGGGGAAACTCCATAGAATAATATTCAAATTTATTAAAGTATTTAAATACAATACTTTATCTTCTCTTTGTAGTTAATGTAACTTAATACTTTGTACAATAAATTTACCATATATATTTAGTTCAAAATAATGGAAATGTCACATTAATAAGGAAGTTTAATTATCTTCCGGTAATTAAGTCTTCATTAACATTTACGTCTTTGTCTTAACAAGACGGTAAACTCAAAATACAAAAGGTATAAGATTTAACAAGACCTATGAATCTGGCCGTAAAGCATCTCTATGGATTACTGAACTGACCAAGAATATAAATATCAAAAGAATCTTTCAGAGCAATGAAGAACAAACTGAGTCAGCTGTAGAGTCCAATTCTCAAAACCATTCAAACTGTACACCGTAAGAGCCAATATACGATCAGTTGTCAGGGCTAGAGCAGGGAGCAGACTGACTACTTGCCAGTCTGTTGACACGTCGTCAGGTTGGATCAGCTGACCCAAACGTCAGCCAGCAGGACATAAACAATTGAACAATTCACCGGATGGTTCCGAGACTTAAACTCTATATACACAAGAAATCCTACCTAACAATAATAATCAAAATAGTGATAATAATAACATAGTGATCATAACAAAATAGTGATAATAACAAAATAGTGATAATACCATGGTATTTTTCAAATATTAACAGATAATAATATAACGCCGAAAGTCTCTATTTTAGCTATAAACGGGGACTTTCGCGCTATAATATTCTCTTACAATAGTTAAATAACACAGGATGACCAATTTCGAAGATATAACACCCGCCCCCCCTTCCCGTACGACAATCAGTCGCAGTAGGGAGTTTTGCAAGCCTCCTTGGTAATATCTCCTTTATAGTAAGTGTCCTCTTGGTAAATAAGGCATGTAGTACGACGGAAGAATGGAGAAGAAAGAACTCGATCAGCATGGTTATTTGCCAGAGGATGAGCTTTTGGAACAATGGCCGGAAGAACTATCTGGAGTGGCTTCCAACACAATTCGAGAATAGGAGTCTCGGACATGACTGTCAGTGTCATCCATGTGGACTTAATACTTCGTCCCATCAATGAAACGGCTTTCATAGTCATACTGTCAATATAAAAGAGAATCATTAACAAAAATATATAATATATATATATAAATTAGGCTCTAAGAGTACTCGTTTCTTAACTTTACATTTTAAGGTATACATTTTTTTTCAGAGGCGAGAAAGGGCATCAGCAATTATGTTAAGGGATCCACTTAAGTGTTGAATACTAATCAGATAAGGTTGGATCCTCAGAGCCCACCTGAGGATCCGGGTATTCTTTGATTTCATAGAATTAATGTAAATTAAAGGGTTGTGATCAGAAAATACCATAATTTTATGGGAGGAGGTTCCCAGATAAATCTCAAAATGTTCCAAAGATATTACTAGGGCAAGAGCTTCTTTCTCTACAGTGGCGTAATTCTTTTGGTGACGTTTCAACTTTAAAGAAGAATAAGATATAGGATGCAAATATCGGTAGAGGGGGATTTCTGAAGTAACACTGGCCCCACAGTATAACCGCTGGCATCGATGTGTAAATAGAAGGGTTGATTAAAGTTAGGACTTTTCAATACGGGTGACGAAGAAAGCAACCGCTTCAACCGATTAAAAGCTATCTCACAATCTTTTTTCCAGCAAAACTTCATCTTACTACTGGTTAACTCAGTAAGAGGAGATGCAACCTGAGAAAAATTAGGACTGAAACGTCGATAATAACCAGTCATTCCAAGGAACCTCTGTATAGACTTTCTATCTTGAGGGATAGGAAACTCGGCAATGGCCCTAACTTTTACATCAACAGGACGTATCTCACCCTGACCTATACAAAACCCGAGGTATTTAATCTTGGCTTGTCCAAACTGACACTTGGCTAAATTTATGGTGAAGTTGTACTTTTCTAACTTCTTAAATAAAGTTTCCAGGCGAATTAAATGTTGCTCCCACTCATTGCTATATATAACAAGATCATCTAGATATGCATCCACTCCTTCTAAATCATTGGTCAGCAGGTTCATCAAGCGCTGAAAGGTAGAGGCCGCGTTACGCAACCCGAAGGGCATAACACGATAATTGAATAATCCGCCTTGTATAGTAAATGCGGATATTTCTTGGGCTTGCTGGGTAAGCGGCACTTGGTAATAGCCCCTTAATAAATCCAGGTGGGTGACATAGGCGGCTCCTGATACTCTGTCTATTAGATCATCAATACGGGGAAGTGGGAAACCATCAGGTACCATGAGAGCATTAACCTTATGATAATCAGTGCACATTCTAGAAGTTCCATCGGGCTTGGGAACTAATATACAGGACGAGGCCCAGGGACTTTTACTTCATTCTATGAGTCCATAGGACAAAAAAAATTTCTACTTCTTTGTTTAATGTTTCTTGTTTGAGTGGACTTGAGGTATAAGGTGACTGTTTGAAAGGCTTTGCCCCTTGTACATCTATGCCATGAATTCCCAATGTACAACACTACGGACGTCATCGAATAAAACCTCATAACGTAATATCAAGTTGTGAGGGAAAGTTCAATAGATAGGAGTAGCGAGGGAGTGTATATAGTAACAATAGTTTCATTGCCGGCTCCCTTGTTAAGGTGGGTAAGTCATCTCCCGCTATTCCCGCCTTTTTCCCCCACCCGAAAGTGATAGTTTGATTGCCGGCTGCTTGTTAAGGTGGGGTCAGTCTAGCTCCCGCTATCCCTTCCCCTCCCCCTCCCCCCCCCCCGAAAGGTGAAGTGTTGGGCTCTGGCCCAAAACAGTAATGACTAGACTCACAGCTCCCAGCATACTGTAAGTACATGCCTGCCTTGTATTCTAGTGGATTTATGGGTTGAAGCTTCATTTTGACCAAAAATTTAAACTTAGTCTTTTCAGCCTTGCTCTATGTTATGTTGTAATAATCACCACATCTTTTAGGTATTGTTCTTATCAGGGAAAGAGTGATTTTTTAAAGCAGTGGGTAACCTGTCTATCTTTTCAGCTTGGTTGACGAGAGGGTCACCTGTCAATCAACGAGAAGAACTGGTGGAGATGGACTAACGTCCTGAGACTTCCCCTTTTTGGATTTAATTACCTGTGCACCTGTATGAAATTGCAGGACATAACCCCTCATCATTGCAGCGGTAAAGAACCTGCTTTCCTGTCATCGGGATATAATACTCAAGGCTATACTTTGAAAAAATACCCAGTGGGTCGTAACCAACAACCTGCGACCCTCCCCCCCCATCATCGAAACGGCTACGATTTCAACAACACAGTGTCACCAACACCAGACCCCCCTATTATATTAGCGTTGAATTCAGTTATCATTTATATTTTTCATTTTTCATTTTTTTTTAATGTGGGAAATTAATATTTCATTTTTAAAGTGTTTTATATTTTTATATTTTCTATATAATAAAATGTTTATGTTTGTCTGTTATTATTTCTTTTTTATTCTTTAAATTTTTTTCCTGAGGAGGACCCAGCCTTGGGTTTAATACTGTCTGAAGTTATTTACAGGGCTGAGTAAGCCTTCACAAGTGGCGACCTTGCCAGGATACAACTCGACAGATTCAGATTAATTCTTTCTCGAATTACCATTGGAACTTCAATGCTGCATACCACAGACGGTTACCACCAGCCATGAGAAAATCCATTCTCTATGGAGGACTACGGTTACAGGTATTTAAAAGACTTGGTGATTGTTATAGTCTCAATTTATTGTAGTCAAGTCAGGCAGGATTTAATAGTTAATTCTACCACCTTTCTTGTGAGCTTGAAAACACTTTGGAGGATTAGACTCTAGGGACCCGAGATTTTCCAGTGACAATTTGTTTCATTGAGTCTTTATTTTACCAAGGGAACTGTGTTGGACGCTCTTGATTTGTTGGTGAGAAGATTGGATGGTCAAGGGCCCCCAAATTCTACTTACTGTTTGCTCGGAGCCGGCTTTAGAACCCTTCGTTTTAATTATTACATATTGTAAATTGAATCGGGAATCGAGCCCTCTGGTTTATTTACAGTTTGAAGGGAGCAGGAACTGAGCCCTCCATTTTTTTTAATACCGTTTCATTTCACTATAGTTTAAGTTATTCTTGAAGCATGGAGGAATACCATTTTTGGATGAATGCTGGAATAAGTTAGGAAAAACGGGAAAAAAATTTAGAATCTTTTCATTAGTGCTAAGATCCAGGAAAGACTTGAAAGAGAGAGAATTGAGAGAGAAGGGGAGACAGTTAAAAAGGGAAAGAGAAGAAGAAAAGGAGAGAGAGAGAATCAAAAGAGAAGAGAAAAAGGAGAGAGAGAGAATCGAAAGAGAGAGAAAAAGGAGAAAGAGAACCTTGAAAGACAGGAGAAAAAGGAGAGAGAGAGAATTGAGAGGGGAAACCCAAAGAAAGACAGTTAGAAAGAGAAAGAGAAGACAAAAAAGAAGTGTGATAGACTTGATCCTGAAGAAAGAGCTAGAGAACGTGAGGAACAGGCTAAAATAAGAGAACTTGAGGAAAGAGCAAAGGATAGAGAAGTTGAGGAAAAAGCTAGAGAACGTGAGGAAAAAGCTAGGGAGCTTGAGTTAATAGAGAGAGAAAAGGATCGCGAGCTCGAAAAATCACGCCTTGAATTAGAGAATAAAAAGTTAACTCTTACACAACAACAATTAGAGGAAGGAGTAATGGAACAACATGCAGTCAGTGCACATATTCCTACACATAATTTACCTCCCTTCACAGAGGGGGAAGACATAACTTCATACATTATCAGGTTTGAAAATACCGCTACCCTCTGTGAATGGCCTGCTGACACCTGGGCTACCAGGTTAGGAATGTTATTTTCTGGTACAGCCTTGAATATCTATGCAACTTTGTCGCAGGATATCTTTGTAATTAAAACCCTACTGAAGAAGGCAATCCTTAAAGCATATCAAAAAACCACTAATTCTTACAGAAAGATTTCAGGTATGCCACCTTACAGCCGGGCCAGAACTTTCAGCATTACAGGTAACACTCTTTCGTTTTTTCGACTTTTGGATAGAGAGTTCAGGAATTGATCACAGTTATGAATCTCTTAGAGAGTTCAGGGTTTTGCTGACCAGTTCCTGACAGCTCTTCCCCATCAGATACGAACATTCATCAGAGAACGTAACCTGATTAAAGCTGAGGAAGTTGCTGAGGCTGTTGACCTGTATGCTGAGGCTCAAAATTTCCCTTTTAAAGACCTAAGGGATCGAACCCTAAGGGAAGGGTTCATCAGACCTTAAGAAATCAAAGCCTCTAATGGAAAGTTAAAATGACTTCTTTTATTCCTGTTTGTCATTTTTTGTGGTGTTAGGACATAAACGTCCAGATTCTCTTTCTAAGAAGGTCCAACAAGTTGGAAAAGATTTTTTTTAAAGACTGTAACGACCAAGTACCCTTCTGTTCAGGAACAGTTAATGGATTTAAATGTATCTACAATTTTACGAGACACTGGATGCACATGTATAGTCATTTCTGATAAGCTGTTCCTAACCTTAAAGAAACTCATTCCTTGCTATACTTCAACTACTTGGGCCGTACGGACACTTTTCCTTACCATCCGTTGTTACATTAGGTCAAAATTTGGTTCACAGGTTGGTCTGAACCCGTCTAGTTCCCTTCACTTCTTGCTCTGTACTAATAGGTAATGTAAAAAGGTTGCCCTTTTCATCACCAAAGGGGGAAATAAGCTTTTCAGATCCTCTTCCTGTAGAGTCAGAGAATCCCCTTGAAAGTTCAGATGAGACAATGTCTCGTGAGATTCTAGGGGGGTTAAAAACCATTGTGCTACTCTCGAGAGCGAGGTAGTAGGATCACCGGTTCACTTGTTAGATAAAAGTAAGATATCCCCTTTTGATTCCATAAATATCTTGACTGGGGCTCAGACCAAAGCCCAGGCTTCTCCTACTGTCCATCTTTGTTTTCCCTTTGACTTCAAGCCTTTAGCTATATCAAAGGCTCTTTTGTCAATTTACAACGAAATTCCCCTTCTCTTCAGAATTGCCATAATGCCCCCTAAACAAAATCAAGTGATCCAAAGGAAAAACTTTTCATATAAATTTGATATATAAAGGTATCTTGTACAAGTCAGTATTCAAATTTAAATTCAGATGAGAATGACTATTCATCTTAGTTGTTCCAAGTCAATGCAGGGAGGACTGTTCTTAAAATGGCTCATGACCTGCCAGTGGCCGGACATTTCTCGCATCGTTAAACCTTAAATAAAAATTTGGGAAAACTATTTTTGGCCAAAAATGTCCTCAGATGTCACTACCTATTGTAGATCGCGTAAAGTTGGCCAACTGTCATCCTCCCGAGGTACCAGGCGAGTATCTATGGTCAAAATGCCTATCTTTACGGTACCGTTTGAAAGAGTAGCTATTGACATCGTTGGTCCTTTATCTCCACTTTCATCTGGGGGACATAGATATATATTAACATTAGTTGATTAGGGTTCGAGTTTCCCTGAAGCATACCCTTAAAGACCATAACCACTACAGAGGTGGCTGAAGCCCTTTTGTTCCATCTTCTCCAGAGTGGGGGATCCCTTAGAAAAAATTTTGTCTGACGTGGGACACAATTCACAACTGACTTTTTGCAACATCTTACCAACTTCTGGGAGTGTTGCCTCTCTTCACCACACCCTATCATCCCCGCTGTAATGGGAGGATTGAGCGCCAGCATTCGATTCTCAAGTCCATTTTAAGGAAACTTGCTTCCTTAAACCTAAGGAGTGGCATCGTTACCTACCCTGTGCTTTGTTTGTCATGAGGGAAGTTCCCATTGACTCTTTGGGGTTTTCACCTTTTGAACTTCTCTATGGTAGACAGGCCAGAGGCCCATTGTCCATCCTTCATGACTTATGGACTAATGAGGAGGTAAATTTCTGAGGTTCAGTCTTCTTACCAGTTTCTCCCTTTACCTTAGATCCAAACTTGAGGAGACCTCTGACATAGTTTCGAAAAACTTAAGTTTGTCAATGGACCAGTACAAAACATATTTTGATTCCAAAAGTCAGAGGAGAAATTTTAAAGTAGGGGATGAAGTTTTTGTACTTTTGTGATCAAGTCAAATAAATTATTAGTAGCATGGAAAGGTCCATATAAAGTATTAAAAAATTGTGGGAAAGTTGATTACCTCATAGAAGTCAAGGGGAAACCTAAGCTTTATCATATCAAAATCCTTAAGAAATATTACCGAAGAAATTCGGTTAACTGCCTTAATAACTTTGACTTAGTTTTTCCACACAACTTGATAAGACAACTGAAGAATGTAAAGTGTGCGTATTGGGCACCTCTAACTTAGATTATGATGAAGAACTACATGACTTGGTGACTCTTGACCACTCGGGCGCAACCAACATTAATATTAATGAATCTTTGGATGACCATAAGAGACATGAACTACTTCAATGTGTGAGTAACTTTTCAGACGTCTTTAATGATATTCCAGGTATTACCTCCACGATAGTCCATAAGATTGACTAGTGACGGACAATCCTATGAAACGAAAATTATACCCCGTTCCAGTTCACCCTTAAAGGGGTGCATTTGAACCCAGAGGTAGACAAATTATTAACACTAAAGATCATTGAACCTTCGTATCTTCTTTTTGTTCACCCGTAGTCATGGTTAAGAAGGTGGATAATTTCATATAGACTTGCTATTGACTTCAGGGCCTTAATGCTATAACTCGGTGGATGCTGAGCTATGCCCTTGATTTGATAGCGATCTACACAAATTTTATGACGCTTCCTTCTTTTCAGAGATTGATATTGCACAGGCATATCATCAAGTAATGTTAGATCCTTCTTCTAAGCAGTACAAACCCCTTTTCTACACACCAAGGATGATGCAATATAGAACTTGCCCTTCGGTTTTGGGAACTGCCCGTGCTACCTACGTGAGACTGATGAGAAAGGTCTTGGGTAATATACCAAAATTTTTAGATTTTTTTGATAAAATTTACGTCATGACATCCACGTGGGGCAAACATATCCAAACATTAAAAATCAGTTTTGCGTTTGGTTTTCACTCACATGGCCTCACTGCCAAGCCGAAGAAATGCTTCCTTGGGATAACAAGATTAGATATCTTGGAATGTACTTTCTAATAACTCTCTGCAGGCCTCTCCACAGTAAGATCAAAGCTTTATTTGAATTTAAATTCCCCAAAACCAAGAAGCTCATGCACATAGCTTTCTTGGTTCTGTAAATTTTTTTGCACGGTTTATCCCGAAACCTTATGATCTTACAGGCATCTTATCCGACTTCCTTAAAAAGTCTGTGAAAGAAAACCCCTTGAAACTTTCCCACATAGCTCGGGAAAAGTTTAATGAGATTAAAAGTATCTTTTCGAAAGACCCTATACTTAAGATTCCAGATATTAATAAAACATTTTGCTTAAGAGCTGATGCCTCCAATACTGGATTAGGTGCGGTGTTACTACAAAACCATGATGGTAGTCCCTTCCCTGTATGCTTCCTAAGCTGGAAACTCCTTCCCGCAGGGAAAAAAGATACTCCTCAATAGAAAAGTAATGTTTAGCCCTTGTGTGGGGTATCTCCAAACTTAAATTTTATTTGCTGGGAAAAGAATTCATTTTAGAAATGCACCACAAACCTTTTATATACCTAGAAACTTTTAAGGGAACCAACAGTCGCCTCCTGAGGTGGACATTGGCACTCCAGGCTTTTAAGTTCCATTTTGTGTATATCAATGGTTCATCCAATTTATTTCTCTGACTGGTTAAGTCGTGACAGTCAGTAGAGATTTGTTGCCCTTACGCGACTTCCACATGGTTAAACTTTTTCCTCGCCTATTCTTTTACACTCCTTGACTATAAGTCTTGGTAAGGGGGAGTGTGAGGGAAAAAATTCAATAGATAGGGAGTAGCGAGGGAGTATATAGTAACAAAAGTTTCATTGCCGGCTATTTGTTAAGGTAGGGTACGTCAAGCTCCCGCTATTCCCGCCTTTTCCCCCCCCCGAAAGTGATAGTTTGACTGCCGGCTGCTTGGTAAAGGGAGGGCCAGTCTAGCTCCCGCTATCCCTTCCCCTCCTCCTTCCCCCCCCCCCCCGAAAGGTGACGTGTGGGGCTCTGGTCCAAACAGTAATCACTTAGACTCACAGCTCCAGCACTACTGTAAGTACATGCCTGCCTTGTATTTAGTGGATTTATGGTTGAAAGCTTCACTTTTGACCAATAATAAACTTAGTCTTTTCAGCCTTGCTCTATGTTGACTGTGGTAATAATCACCAAAATCTTCTAGGTATTGTTCTTATCATGGAGAGTGATTATTTAAGCAGTGGGTAACCTGTCTATCTTTTCAGCTTGGATGACAGAGAGGGGCACCTGTCAATCAACGAGAAGAACTGGTGGAGATGGACTAACGTCCTGAGATTCCCCTTTTTGGATTTAATTACCTGTGCACCGTATGAAAATTTCAGGACATAACCCCTCTCATTGCAGCAGTAAAGAACCTGCTTTCCTGTCATCAGGGGTATAATAATCAAGGCTATACTGTGAAGAACTAGCCAGTGTGTTTGTAACCAACACCTGCAACCCCCCCCCCATCATCAGCAACGGCTACGATTTCAACAACACAGTGTCACCAACACCAGACACCCCTATATTTTATTAGCGTTGAATTCAGATATCATTTATATTTTTTCATTTTTCATTTTCTTTAAAGTAGGATTTTAAAATTTCATATTTAAGTGTTTTATATTTTTTATTTTCTATATAATAAATGTTTATGTTTGTCTGTTATTATTTCTTTTTCTATTCATTAATTTTTTCCCGAGGAGGAGCCAGCCTTGGTAATACTGTCTGAAGTTATTACGGGCTGAGTTTAAACCTTCACACAAGTCTTTGATATCAGGCGCAGATATAAGGGGGGGCCAGGGGGCCCGAGCCCCCCCCCCCCCCTTTGGCCCTCTTTGGGCTTTGGCCCAGTGTCGTAGCTGGGTTTTCATTTTGGGGCGAGGGGAAGGGGGGGCCAAAACCTTTACATGGCGGGGGCATGCCCCCCCGAATTATTGGGGATTTTTAAAGCCGAAAATATATATTTTATATATATAATATTTATATATATATATATATAAATATATATATATATATATATATATATATAATATTTTTTTTCCCTAGACAAAAAAAACCAAAGGCAAAACCCTCCTTTTCAATGGGGGGGGGCCACAGTATTTTGCCATGTTTTGGGAAATGCTTTTTAAATTTTTTTTGCAACTTTGAAGTTAAAGACCCCCAAAATTTCCTCTGCTCCATAACAATACAAAAATCTTTTAAGGTTGGATCTTAAAAAAAAACATTTTGGGCTGAATTGATGCTGAAAATTTAATGAAAAGTGGCAAAAAAAAATCGGGGAAAATTTGTCCTAACTTGAAGGGAAATTTCCCCCATAACCCCCAGAGAGGCGGGGCGGGTCTGAGAGAAAAGGGCTCAGCCTCAGCGAGCGTAAACCCGTGTTGCAGGGTTAAAGGCACGTGGCCCCCAATCAGACGGCGATGCGGCGGACCCCGTGACGGTAAATCCCCGGGCCCCCCCGGTTTTTTCAAGGATCCAAAAACACATACTGACTCATGCGACCCCGGGCCCACAAAACCGGGGACGGGGAGGGAAAGGGTTCATAAAACCTTTCCCAGTGACCTTATGAAACCAGGTAAAGGTGCCAGGGAAAGATTAATACATTTGGGCCTTTTTGTGTTTAGCCTGTTTTGGGGGCTTGTGGGACAGTGCCAGAGTGGAGGGGTTGGAGCCTTGGAGCTAGCCTAGGTAAAACCCACCGTGGGAAAAAGTATAAAATAATAATAATAATAATAATAATTTAATAAAAAATTAAAAATAATAATAATTAAAAATAATAATAAAAAATTTTTATTTTTATTAGGCTAAGTTTTTAAATTTTACCCATATCTCAAAAGATATGGGTTTAAAAATGTTGAGGCCCTCGTCGAGGGCCCCCCCGGGCGGTTGGATGAGCCTTGGGCCAGGCCTTCACCATGAGGTCATGGGCATGAAAGAAAGCGAGGGAAAACCTCCCTTTTCAAACTTCTTTTAGTTCGAAATGAAGATGGTTTCTTGTTCCTTTCCCCGAGACGTCCCGTGGTCTCAACCCTTGCGGTGGGGATGTTCCCCTCCGGCCTTCGAACGTCAAGAAAGCAAAGGGTTTCGGCCCGGGGCCCCTATGGTTTTTCCCAACATCGCGAAGTCCTTACCATCCTACTGCCCTTTCCCCGTCTTTAAATGGGAAAAAACCGAACGAACTTTCTTACCCCTAAAAAGCCTGGACATACTTGAGGAGCACCAAGGTCAGGTTTCCCTCAAGGGCCTGCCTACTCCCCGTCCACAACGATGTACATGTTCCGTTGATCGTGTGCAACAAGTTTGGGAATGGAACCGCCGTCTTCTCTTTGCTAGGCTGCAGTGTGATAATCCTTTTAAAGTTAAAAACCCTTTGCATGTTATTTTAAGGCTACTATTATAGGAAATATTTTTAAGTAAATGCTTACGTCTTAAGCGGGTATTTTATTATTTATTATATATATATATATATATAAAAATTTATATATAAATATATATATAAATATTTTTAAATAAAATTATGTCGTCCCGAATGGCAAACTTTATTTTGGCTTAAATAGCAACGTCATCTTGCCAATGGGGACAAGGAAAATTTTGTATGCAATAATTTCGAAAAAATCATTCTGCCCTAACGAAAAAAATATATTTCACTGTGTTTGTTTATATAAATTATTGTAAACAAATCTAAAAATTTTTCAGTTGGGTTAGGCAAAAAAAAATTGTTTTGTTAAATGGGTTTGGTAAGTTTTCAAGATTTTTTTGGTGAAAAATTAAAAAATTTTTTTCATTCTTAATGAAAAAAATAATCTTTAAACGTTAAAGAAAATTTTGAAAGGATTAAATTTTTAAAGATTCTTTCAAAGACCCGTTTTACATTTTCGGGACGACATTTTAAAAATATATATATAATTATTTATAATTAATATTTTTTAATATATATATATAATAAAATTTATTTTTATTGTAGATTTTAAATTAATGTCTAAAGTAAAAATCTCTAGTATTTAAAATTTTTTACTGTCAAAAAAAGTTTTAAAAAATACAAAATTCCCCACATTTTAAATCAGGGGTTTTTTTTTTTTTCAAAAAAACGGCCCTCTCATTTGGCCCAAAAGAACACTGCACCCAGACAATGGTTTTCCCATTATTTAGGTCAGCCCGCCATAATTTAAAAATAAAAATCCCTTGTGGAGAAAAGGTAATGCTAATCTCTTTAAACAAACCAAAATTCTGCCCTCGGGCCCCCCCCCAAACTTTGTTCCTAGATCCGCGCCTGTTTGATTCTTTTTCTTTCTTAAATCAAGGTCCCTAAGAAAGGATCAAGAGATTAATGTCTTGAATTTTTTTAAAAGTACTTCAAACGCTTTTGAGATGCTGGGCAACTTACATTTTCCCGTTTTACTAAAGGAAGAAACTGTCGAAACTGGTACATACTAGGGTGGGAAGCTTTTAAATTGTTTAGTGACAGTAAAGTTTTGTTTTTCTCTTTCCGGAGTTTGTAGTACATAATTTACCTCTTTAGCCGCCAATCCTTCCAAAACCCTTTGTACTAGGTTGCAGAGCGTTTCCAGGAAGAATTTCTGTGCCATCACACTGTCACCTGGTTTTTTAAAACAACGTGTGTTTTGTCATAAAAAATGCTTCATCTTGGTTGGGCCCTTTCTAAATTTTTTTTTTTTGACAACCCTTGTGCCAAGCTTTTTCATTAGAGTTGGATTGTTTTAAAAGAGGGTTCTTTGGAAAAGAGTCTTTAGTAGGGAGGGTCGCGTACTTGGGGTGTAAAATTTTTCAAATGAAAAAACCCAGTGCTTTTTGTTCCTTTTCCCCTTTAAAAGGGGAACAAAAAGGGAAAGATATTCCCTCGTCCCAATCTCTGGGAA
>NW_026478471.1:0-25585 GCF_026875155.1 Cherax quadricarinatus | reverse complement strand
TACCCCCTCCACGGGAAGGGGTGCCAGAAACTAGCCACTACCCTCCACAGGATAGCTATGAGGTGCACAACAAACTAGCCACTACCCCCAGGATAGCTATGAGGTGCACAAGAAACTAGCCACTACCCTCCACAGGATAGCTATGAGGTACACAACAAACTAGCCACTACCCTCCACAGGATAGCTATGAGGTACACAACAAACTAGCCACTACCCTCCACAGGATAGCTATGAGGTACACAACAAACTAGCCACTACCCTCCACAGGATAGCTATGAGGTACACAACAAACTAGCCACTACCCTCCACAGGATAGCTATGAGGTACACAACAAACTAGCCACTACCCTCCACAGGATAGCTATGAGGTGCACAACAAACTAGCCACTAGGGTGGCAAAATCTAAAGTCTAATTCATGTGTCTATCAATACGAGTTCACTTCCATTATGACTGACAAGTTTCCCGTTACAGTAAACGAAAGAAAAAACTCCGTATAACGAAGCTTGCGTTGGATTCCAGCAAGGATTGTTTTTTTTACTTGCTGGTTCTGTTGTTACACTGATGTTCAGAGAGATAAAACGAAGACTGAGCTGCTCGACTCGTTGTTCACTAGCCATCAGTCCCCCTCAGGCGAAGTTCCCTTCCTTGGGACTGGTTTCCAGCGCTCTTTTAACAGCTGAAGCATCGCTGCCAACACGGTGGTGGTTCGAGTTAGTGCAAAATTGTTTTATGGTGGTTCCCGGTCATCTCTCCACTGGTTCCAGGCGGGAGAGCTCCTCTTGCATCCTTGCTAATACATAAATAACCCGCACTTGCGAGAATGAAGGTTATCACGATGTTTAGGTCCGTCTTGGACAGTAATGGGACTGACACGACTGATACAGCAGAGAGAGAGAGAGAGAGAGAGAGAGAGGAGAGAGAGAGGAGAGGAGAGAGAGAGAGAGAGAGAGAGAGGAGAGAGAGGAGAAAAGAGAGGCTTGCCAATAAAGTTAGGAATCCTTAACTGTAAATAGCTAGTCAATATAGCTAGGGATCCTTACCTTGTCAAACCTGTGTAAAAGAGAGAGAGGGAGAGAAAAGAGAAAAAAAGAGAGAGACGCCTGGTATCTCGCTGAGAGAACTGCCCAGTGCCTGGTGCTGCTGCTTCACCATATCTTAATAGACAGTCCTGTTTATCAGAGAACATTTAGAATGCCTTTTCGACAACATCACAGCCGTGAAGCGCTGACTGACCTCGACCACCGTCCAGCGTCCAACACAGAGTCGTTCTTGACTTTCCAACACAAGCTAATCTACTGTACCAACTTTGACAATTACTTTTACACCCGTAGTAACCACTGCCCTTACGCAGCACCACACAGCATGCTGTGCCACGCAGCACTGCTCTGCCACACAGCACTGCTGTGCCACGCAGCACTGCTCTGCCACACAGCACTGCTGTGCCACGCAGCACTGCTGTACTATGCAGCATGCTGTGCCACACAGTACTACTGTGGTAAACAAAAGGGATTAGTTCTTAATTTTGTAATGCAGGAAATTTTCTTTCTACCTCTCTACATCCTTCTCTCCCTACCTCTCCCCCTTCTTCTCTCCCTACCTTTCTCCTCCTTCTCTCCCCCTCTCTCCCCCCTCTCCCTTTTCCCCCCCTCTTCAAGTAGTGTCTGACCAGAGGCTATAAGTGCCGATTACCAAATTATTGCATCGTTACTATCCGAATTTTTTCTTGCCCCGTCCCGGGTTTTTCCTCCCCCTCAACGGCTGCGTCCGGTTAAGGAGGTGATAATTCTGCTCGTCGCTATCCGGCCGAGTTTAGCACCGGCCGGATGATGCCACCTTTGTTTATGTGCCAGATGCTCGTCTCAAAAATTTGTAATAAAGAAGTCTCCGCTTAATGTGTAAAAAGCAGATGTTGCATTAGTGTGGGCAGAGAGCTCTAAATCTGCAGGAGTCATTTCAGTAGTGGGGGAGTGGGAGGCAGTGAGGTTTTATCCAAGGAAACGGGAGAAAAGGTAATTTCCTTGCATCAAGAGCCCTCCCTCATCGGTATCAAGGGACCTTCCCAGAGGGGGGCCAAAATTCAACACCCCGAGGACAAACAACACTTTTTTAAAAAGGGTCAAGATCTATAGCTCAACACCCTCAAGAGGGAAAACGAGCAAGTCAGCAATATTGCCGTCCAAAGGGCCTAGGAGTGGGTTAGTAATGATGACTTTCACCACTATTTTAGATGTTCAATAATTTCCCAATATGGTTTAGAAACTCAGAAATTGGTCGGCATATTTCAGTCCCCTGCTGAAAAGGATCCCCCAAAGGGGGTCAGATATACTCACCCCTTATTTTCCGAGGTTGTGTGTTCTGTGGGTTATTTCTGAGCATTGACAAGTTTTCGTTATATTTAGTTATCCATTATTTTAGTAACTGAAGTGTAATGGTACTTAAGAGGCGCCTGTGTTTCCCTGTCTCCAAATATCATGTTTATTTTTCCCCCATAATCTACATTGTTCCCTGTTCATAATTACTATCACATTTCCTTTGTCTGTTTCGTAAGGTGAAGTCCAGGATCTTTCCTTAAATTTATGGTATAACTTAACAAATCTTTGAAGACAATAGTGTTGTAGAGATCTGAACTTTTCTCAGACCTCTGCAGACAATTGTTCTCATTGTCATCAAAGATTTGTTAGTTATACCATGAATTAAGGAAAGATCCTGGGGCTTCACTTTACGAAGCAGACAAGGGAATGCGATAGTAATTTTTGAACAGGTAGGTATGGAAAACAAAACATTGTACCCTTATCTCTGATAACTTTGACACTGCACGCTGATGTGGTCATCACATCTGAGGGCCCCCAGCATCTTCTTACAGCAACTCTCAAACATCCTACTTCTTGCCTAAACCAGAGTTCGGCGGAGATTTACTCTGGTTAAAAACATTCTTTGCTGCATAGCTAAGCTGGTATTATCCTGCTGAAAAGCAGGAAGGTAGAGTGATGACAGTGATAGACACAGGCTGGGGCCCCGGGATGGCGTGATAAAGGGAACAAGAAAGGCACAGATTTGGACAGGAGGCTTGAAGTGACACAGCGACGAAGGGGTGATAAAAGGGGTACAAAAGATGTTACAGCCAGAAGCAAGCTGGGTGACGGAGGTAAGACAGATGATTTAGCCGAGTAAATGGGGGGACAGGAGGGAAGACAGATGATAAAGCAAGATATAAGCTAGGTAACAAGGAAGTACTGAGGATGACACAGCGAGACACAGGGTGGGACCCGTGTCGTGGGTGTCAGCCAGGGTGAGGGGGAGGTGGGAGGCGGAGGGGGGCAACCGGCACTCCTGCTTTATAGGCATGGAGAGGCCCTTGTCCAAAAAAGAATGAATTTTGATTGTGTTTTTTGGGGGCGACGTTGGCGGCGGCAGAGAGAGAGAGAGAGAGGAGAGAGAGATGGTCTGGATGAGGGAGAGATTGAGGAACGAGTGATGGATGAGAGAGAGAGAGAGAGAGAATCGCACACACCAACTTGTATTAAACGGACATTGTCTGGTTTAGTGAAATATTAGATTAATGTCGGTAACCAGAATTGTGAATGCTGTGCTGGATATGCCTTGTTGCCTGGCAGGACCAATACATGTAATCTAACTTGGTGAGGCGCCAGCGAGTATATTTCGTCCTACACGGCCTGTATTATACTGCTACACCCAGTGTAATATATACTGCTACCACCCAGTGTATATTACTGCTACACCCAGTGTATAGTAATGCTACACCTAGTTGTAATATACCTGCTACACCCACTGCATATTCTGCTATCACCCTTGGTGCATATATGCTACAACCATGCATATAACACAGTACGTGCATCTCAATGTATATATAGTGAAGGAATATGCACGTTCCAGGCTTCAAGACTACTCTGAAGACTAACGCACGTCCAGGCACAAGACTACTCTGAAGACGTATAACGTCAGGGTACAAGGCTTAGTGAACCATATCAGTCTGAGGATCGACGAGCCCAAAATGGATTTCTTCTTGGAATGAGCTACAAAACTCATAAATGTTATGCCAGATTTCGACATTACCCATAACTCCGATAGATTTCGAAAAAGCCATGACAAACATGCCTATGTACTCAGCACTCCTGCCCAGACTCGTGGAATTCTGTTTTTCATTAAGAACTGCAAGAAACCCTCGCGCGTGCCCTATGTACACTATGGTGGAGGGCTTGACATGGGTGAAATATCCACGTCACTTAAAACAACGGATATAGCCCCACTGCCTAAAGGTGCAAGCAAGCATTGTATTCTGGCTAAGAACTAATAGTGCACAATAGCTCTAGATGTACCCACATCATAAAAATATTTTGAAACAGTGCTAAGAAGCAGGATTGCAAATCAACTGGATTCCATGAATCGTTTGCACAATCCAGGGCAAAAATGGGTTCAGGCCACTGTCGCTCCTGCTCTCAAACCTAATGGATCACTCAATGATTTGGCCTTGGTTCACTGGAAGAAAATCAGAATGAATGATGTAATATACACAGGGACTTTGCAAAGAGCTCGTTGACCAAATGTGATTCTCATGGCGTAATACACCCAATAAAAATACGTGCCTAAAGGAAATAACTGGGAAAGTGGGGAGGAAGGATCTTCAACTTCCTAACAAATCGGAAACAAAGAGTAATGGTAAACAGAGTTAAATCGGAGCGGCTGCCATAGTGAAGAGCTCTGTTACACAAAGCACAGGTACTCGCCCCAATGTCTTGATTCTCCTCATCCTATCATATCGACATAGACAGAGATATACATCAACAGAAACGTAAATCCTTGCGGATGATACTAGGATCTGCATGGGTGTCATCTGCTGAGGACGCGGTTAACCTCCAAGAAGGTATAAACAAGTTTCCAGTGGGCAAACGGGTAAACAATATGATCGTTTCAATTGAGGGACAAATTCCAAAAGCTACTCGTTATGGAAGAAATGGCGGGATAATACCTAGATAAGAGTATACTACAGACTTGGACCATACACTAGGGCGGAAAAAAATAGAATGAAAGGGGACCTGAGATAGGTAGTAATGTTCTGAGAGATCTCACGTTCAAGCGATCACAACAGTTGTGCCACGATCGCACGTGCAAAGAAAATTGATAGGATGATAATGAGGAACGTTCTAAAACGGGAGATGCCAAGCCAATGATGATCTTTTTCAATACTTGTCTCTCTAGGCTGGAATACTGCTGTACATTACATCTCCCATTCTCAAAGCAGGGGCAAATTGCGTAGTAACTAGAAGACGCTGATAAGAGCATCCTTTACTGCTAGAACAAGTTTCTGGTCAAAGGCACCTTAGACTACTGGGTAATGCTGGAAGCACTTGACTTGTACTTGTGATGGAACGCAGGAGAGAGATATTATATCATTATTGCTACATTTGGATAAATCCTGGAAGGAATGGTCCCAAATCTGACACAGAATCACTCCTACGAAAGTAAAAGACCTGGGGCCAGGCGACTGCAAAATGCCCCCAATTAAACATAGGGGAGCCAATGGTACACTAAGGGAAACACCCTAAGTAGTCCTGGGGCCAAGACTGTTAACAGCCTTCCATCCAAGATTAGGGATATTGCAATAAACCCCTGGCTGCCTCCAAGAAAGAGCTGTACAGATACCTAAAGTCAGTGCGGATCAGCCGGGCAGTTGGCTCGTAGTTGGACTGCGTTGAGGCCACAGTAACAGACCTAGCTTCATCAGGCCCTTATCAATAGGGAGGCTCTGGCATGGACCGGGTCAGGAGCGGTCGGGCCGCGTTGATCCCGGAATAACTTCAGTAACTTCAGGTACAGGCTACATGAGAACTACACACATCAGGCTACAAATTGTACATGAAGATACGCACGTCCAGGCTACAAGACTACACTGAAAGATACGGCCGATTTCTAGGCTTCAAGGCTACAAACGAGATACGCACTTCAGGCTACAAGACTACACTGAAAATTATGTCCGTTCAGGCTACAAGACTTAACACTGAAGACTAAGCACGTCCAGGCTACCAGATTTTACCTGAAGATCCGCTATCCCTTAACCCCGCATACACTGAAGACTAGCACGTTCAGACTACAGACTACACTGAAGCGAGCAGTCAGGCTACAAGGCCTACACTGATGAACTACGCACGTCAGGTTTAACACAGGGGGGGCTACACGAAGACTACGCACGTTAGGCTCCAATGAAGACTACGCACGTTCAGGCTTCACTGGAAGACTACGCACGGTTCAGTCTACACTGAAGATACGACACGTTCAGGCTCCACTGAAGACTACGCACGTCAGGCTACATGAGACTACGCAGCGTTCAGGCTATGAAGACTTACGCACGTTCGGGCTACACTGAACAGACTACGCACGTCAGGCTACATGAGACTGTCGCACGTTCAGGCTCACTGATATCAGACTACGAACGTTCAGGGCTATACATGAAAGACTTCGACACGTTCAGGCTAACTGAAGAATACTGCACGTTCCAGGCATACCCACTGATGACTACGCACGTTAGGCTACAATGAGCTAGCTAGCGTTCAGGATACACTGAAGACTACGCACGTTCAGGGCTTTACACTGAAGACTCGCATAGTTCAGGGCTACATGAAGACTACGCGTTCAGGCTCCACTGAATACTCGCGCACGTTCTGGCTCCACAGAAGACTACGCACGTTCAGATACACCTTGTTAAGACTACGCACGTTCAGGCTCGCGCCCAGTTGAAGACTACGCACGTTCAGGCTACACTGAAGACTACGCACGTTCAGGGCTCACTGAAGAACTACGCACGTTCAGGCTACACTGAAGACTACGCACGTTTTCAGGCTCGCACTGAGAGACTACGCCGTTCAGGGGACACATGAAGACTACGCACGTTAGGCTACACTGAAGACTACGCACGTTAGGGCTACTCACTGGATAGACTACGCCCCCCCCCCCCAGCCCCACCCGGGCCCTCCCCCTAGCCCCCACCCCACCCTAAACCCTAGCCCTCACCCCCACCCTACCCCCCCCCCTCACTCCCCCCTCACGTCCAGCCCTCACCCCCACCCTCACCCCCCGCCCTCACTACCCTACCCCAGTCCACTCCAGCCCCTAACCCCCCGCCCTCACCCCCCCCCTCACTACCCCACTTCCCACCCTCACTAGCCCTCACTCCACCCCCTCACTCCAGCCCTACCCCAGCCCTCACTCCCCCCCACCCCAGCCCTACCCATCCCTCATTTTCCCCCCCTCAACCCCAGCCCTACTCCCCTCCCCTCCAGCCCTCACTCCACCCTCCCCCCAGCCCCACTCCCCCCTCCCCCCAGCCTACCCCGGGCCCTCACCCCGCTTCCCCCAGCCCTCACCCCAGCCCTCACCCCCCCCTACTCCGCCCCCCCCAGCCCTACCCCATCCCCCCAAGCCCCACTTCCCCCCCTCCCCCGCCCTCACTCCACCCCCTACCCCCTACCCCACCCCACCCCACCCTCACTAAACCCTCCACTCCACCCTCACCCCAGCCCTCACCCTTACCCCCTCCCCCAAGCCCTACCCAGCCCTCACTTCCCAGCCCCACTCCAGCCCTCACTCCAAGCCCTACCCCAGTACCCTACCCCCTACCCCCCCCCTCCCCCAGCCCATCCAGTCCCCCCAGCCCTCATTTTCCACCCCTACTAGCCCCACTCCAGTCCCCCCACCCCCTCCACCCTACCTACCCCCCACCCCAAACCCTCCTAGCCCAGCCCCACCCACCCCCCCCTTTTTCCCCCCCTCACCCGCCCTCACCCCAGCCCTCCCCCACCCCCACCCCAGCCCTACCCCCCCCCCACATAGCCCCACTCCAGCCCCAAGCCCACCCCAGCCTAAATCCACCCTCACTTCCAGCCCTACCCACCCTCACCTTAGCCCCACTCCCCAAAACCCCAGCCCTCAAATAGCCCCACTCCGGCCCTCACTCCAGCCCTCCTCCACCCTCACTCCACCCTCACTCCACCCTCACTCCACCAAAACCCCAGCCCCACCGTAAACCCTCCCCCCCAGCCCTCACCCCAGCCCTCACCCCCCTACTCACCCTCCCCCAGCCCTCACCCGGCCCCCACCCAGCCCTCACTCCAGCCCCACTCCACCCTCACTCCCCCCTCACCAAGCCCTACCCCAGCCCTCACCCACCCTCACTCCCCCCACCCCAGCCCCACCCAGCCCTCACCCCCCCTCCCCCACCCTCACCCAGCCCTCACCCCAGCCCCACTCCCCCTCACCCACCCTCACCCACCCCACCCCAGCCCTCCCCCCCCAGCCCTCACCCAGCCCTCACCCCACCCTCACCCACCCTCACCCACCCCTCACCCCACCCTCACCCAGCCCTCACCCCCCCTACCCCAGCCCTCACCCCACCCTCACCCCACCCTCCCCCCACCCTACCCACCCTCACTCCCCGCCCCACCCCCACCCCTCCCCCCCGCCCTACCCCACCCTCACCCAGCCCCCCCCAGCCTCACCCCAGCCCTCCCCTACCCTAAACCCCAGCCCTCCCCCCAGCCTCACCCACCCCCTCACCCACCCCTAAACCAGCCCCACCCCAGCCCTCACCCAGCCCCCCCCACCCCTCACCCCCAGCCTCCCCAGCCCTCACCCCACCCCTCCCCCCTTCCACCCTCACCCAGCCCCACTCCCCCACACTCCAGCCCTCACCCAGCCCTCACCCCACCCCTCACTCCACCCCTAACCCAGCCCCACCCCCCCAGCCCTCACTCCCCCCTCACTCCAGCCCCACCCCCCCTCCCCCCCCTCCCAGCCCTCCCCCACCCTCACCCAGCCCCCCCCCAGCCCTCACTCCAGCCCTCACTCCCCCCCCCCACCCCCCACCCCTCACTCCGCCCTAAACCCCAGCCCTAAACCCCACCCCTCCCCCCGGCTCTCACCCAGCCCCCCCCCACCCTCACCCCAGCCCTCACTCCACCCCTCACTCCAGCCCCACCCCAGCCCTCCCCCCAGCCCTCAATCCACCCTACCCCACCCCTCACCCCAAGCCCTCCTCCAGCCCCACCCAGCCCTCCCCCCAAACCCCTCACTCCAGCCCCCCTACCCCTCCCCCCACCCTCCCCTTTTCCCCCTCACCCACCCCTCACCCCAGCCCCACTCCAGCCCCACCCCATACCCCCCTCACCCAGCCTACCCCACCCCTCACCCTAGCCCTCACCCCACCCTCACCCGCCCCACCCCGCCCCACCCACCCCTCACCCCAGCCCTCACTCCACCCTACCCCCACCCTCACCCCCCCCTCCCCCCAGCCCTCCCCACCCTCCCCCCAGCTCTCACTCCAGCCCCCCCCGCCCCACCCCGCCCTCACTCCAGCCCCCCCACCCTCACCCCAGCCCTCACCCCCACCCTCCCCTCCACCCCCCCCCAGCCCTCACTCCAGCCCTCACCCAGCCCCACCCCAGCCCCACCCAGCCCTCACCCCCACCCCTCACTCCAGCCCTCACCCCACCCCTCACCTTACCCTCACTCCACCCTCACCCCAGCCCTCACCCAGCCCTCACCCACCCTCACTCCCCACCCTCACTCCACCCTCACTCCAGCCCTCACCCCAGCCCTCCCCCCCAGCCCCCCCTAGCCCCCCCCACCCTCACCCCAGCCCTCACTCCAGCCCTCACTCCACCCCCAAACCCCCCCACCCTCACTCCAGCCCTCACCCACCCTCACTCCACCCCTCACCCAGCCCTCCCCCGCCCTCCCCAGCCCTCACTCCCAGCCCTCCCCCACCCTCACCCCAGCCCTCACTCCAGCCCTCACCCCAGCCCTCACTCCAGCCCCCCACTCCGGGCCCTCACTCCAGCCCTCACCCCAGCCCTCACTCCAGCCCTCCACTCCAGCCCTCACCCCAGCCCTCACTCCAGCCCTCATTTCCAGCCCTCACCCTACCCCTCACTCCAGCCCTCACCCCACCCCTCACTCCAGCCCTCACTTCCAGCCCTCACCCCAGCCCTCACTCCGCCCTCACCCCAGCCCTCACCCCCAGCCCTCACTCCAGCCCTCACCCCACCCCCTCACTCCGCCCTCACTCCAGCCTTCCCCCACCCTCACTCCAGCCCTCACTCCAGCCCTCCCCCCAGCCCTCCTCTAGCCCTCACCCCAGCCCTCACTCCAGCCCTCACCCCACCCTCACCCCACCCTCCTCCAGCCCTCACTCCAGCCCTCACCACCGCCCTCACTCCCCCCCTCAAAGTCCACCAGGGCGCATAATTCTCCACCTTTTGCAATACGTCTCTGCAGTGATATGCTGGCATGCACACTGTAAGAACACGCCTAGCTAACTAGCGATAAATCACGTCCTCTCTGACCTTACTAACTTTCCAGTTTGGGGAGGTCAGTTTAGTGACCTCAGCGCCAGTAAGCACTAAAATCACTGGGGCAACCTGGACAGTGAAATCTGTCTGCAAACCAGCACTGTTTTTCTTTTGACGCTGTAAAGAACCTTCGTTATCAAAGCTTATCACTTGTTATCAAAGCTTATCGCATGTTATCAAAGCTTATTTCTTGTCATTAAAGCTTATTCCTTGTTATTTAAAGGTTATTCTTGTTATCAAAGCTTATTCCCTTTTTATCAAAGCTTTTCCCTTGTTATTAAAACTTATCAAAGCTTACACTTGTTAACAAAGCTTATCCCTTGTTATTAAACTATCTAAGCTTATCCCTTGTTATCAAAGCTTATTCCTTTTTGGGAACATTGACAGTAGATTAGGGAAATATTTTGTTAACGGGTTTGGATTGGAGAAAGACCAGCTTTAGTAGGGCCAGTAGGCCTTCTACAGTGTCCCTCCATTCTTATGTTCTCCTGATCGTCGCTTCCGATCATTGAAGACGTGAAAGAATAATTCCACCGGCTCGTCATGTGTTGCCTGCATGATGCCCGAGCAAGAGCAAGGTCAGGGATGCTTGAACATGACGCAAGCGGGCAAATACATGACCAGTGTTACGGGCATTTGTATCAATGATCATCTCAACAATGGAATTTACTATAACCTCCATATTCAAGAATAATATTAATAACAATAAAAATAAGAATTACAGGTGTTTTTTTATTTGCGTACGTGACACCTGGAAATTGGCGAATGAAAGGAGACGGCTCCTGGCGATGATCTTTCATCTCTAAACTTCCCGCCTAGATCTGGTGGGTAAACGCAATGCCCAGGATTCTTACTGACACAATGCCTAGGATTCTTACTGACACAATGCCCAGGATTCTTACTGACGCAATGCCCAGGATTCTTACTGACACAATGCCCAGGATTCTTACTGACACAATGCCCAGAATTCTTACTGACAATGCCTAGGATTCTACTGACACAATGCCCAGGATTCTTACTGACAAAATGCCCAGAATTCTTACTGACAACCCCTAGGTTTCTTACTGAAAAAATCCCCAGGATTTTTACGACACAATCCCGGGATTCTTACCGGGAAATGCGAGATTTTCCCTCTTCTTATTCGGGTCTGCAACCCCGGGGAAAAATTTTGGGTTTTCCAGTGCAACGAGGAGAGTTGCAGAGACGTCACAACTCTTCGGGAGTTTTCGTTTCCCCCCAAATCCCAGCTTTCACCTTGTTTTCTTTTCTGCTGAGAATGCACGTCACGGTAAATGCGATGCGGAGGTAGAAACGACGTGGACTCTGTAAAATAAGACGGGGGGACACTTTGTTGCAACCCCAAAGTGTCGACAAGATGTGGTGAGGTAACTTGTTGACCCCTGAGTCCCGTAGCTCGTTTTAGCACACTCACCACCATTAAGTATCGTGTTCGATCCCGGCACGGGGGGGGAAACACTAGGGGGGTTTTTCCTTACACACTGCGTCCGGTTCACCTAGCTTTAGTAAGGTCCCGGGGTTTTAGTCCCCTTTGCACCTGTTTTCCCTGTTTACCTAGCAGTAAATAGGTACCTGGGGGGTGAGTCGATGGTGTGGTCGACTGGTGTGAGTACCATTGGGGGAAAAAAATTATCTAATTTAGGGGAAAGGCTCTGATAACAAGGGATTTTTCTAATAGCATTTTGTTTTTAGTCAGCTATGGTCTGTATAATTTTGATCATTTTTCTTGTGAAAAAGATTATTTTTTTTATTTTATTATAATTTAATTATTATTATTGTTTTATATTATTATTTAAATTATTTTTAATTTTTTTATTATTATTTAAAAATTTAATTATAATTATTATTATTTTTTTATTATTATTATTATTAATTATTTTATTTTTAAATTTTTATTATTATTTTATTTTATATTTTATTTTATTATTAATTTATTATTTTTATTATTATTATTATTATTTTATTATTTTTATTTTTATTATTATTATTTTATTATTATCATTATATTATTTTTACTATTTTTTATTACTTATTTTTATATAAGGGAAATACGCATCTGGCCTCTTAAAAGTTTTACGGGAAATGAACACCAGTAACAAAGTGCAACAAGAATAAAACCGCACGATTGTGTTCACTTTTTTGTCGGCGCTCTAACGTATAGTGTAGCCCAACAAGGACAATACAGGACTGGAAAACAGACAGACAAATAACCCTACAAACGAGACTGCAAATTAAGGCGACTTTTCGGTCCCTTCGAAAAAATTAACTGGTCGTAAACTAGTTAATGACCTGTCTTGTGGAATAGAGAAGGAGAAAAAAAGGGTTTGGGGGAGACCTGCCTTGCGGGAACGCTTTAAACCCCGGGGTTCAAAATAAAAAGATGGGAGTCACTTTAAAGCCTCGGTATTTCCCCCAAACCCACGTAATTCCATAAAACCACGGCAGTCCTAAAAACTCGGTGTAAATATAAAAACCCCCGGTGCCTTTTTAAAACCACGGTATTCCGCTTTAAACCCGGGAGTCACTCTTTAAAATTTTTAAAATCAGCCTGGAGTCGACGTACAACTCAGCTGAGGGTTGATTACCCCAAACTCCTCCTTTTTTCAACAATTTTTCCTCATCGGGGTGATGAAGCAAATATGTTGCAAAACTTCCCTCAAAAAAAGTCACCCGAGTGTTCACACAATGTCTATATCATCAGTGAAACCCTTTTTTAGAACTGTCTCCTCTTTCCGCGCCCCCTCTGGTGTATCGAGCCTACTTTGGGAATTTTTTAAACTTTCCCTCCCAAATTTTATTTGAGGTAAAAAATCAAAGCTCTTATCAAGGGTTTATTTCAACTTAATAAAATCCGGGGGCCCCCTTAAATTACCCCCTCAGGGGCTTTAAATTTCAGCATAAAACCCAGCTTAATTACCAGCGCGGGAAAGCTGACTTGAAAAAGTATAATTGTTGGGAAATAATAAATAAGATAGGGATTATTACAGGTTGCAAAATACATATAAACAATATATAAATATATATAAATATATATATATATATATATATATATTTATAGATATATTATATATATATATATTAGATAAATATATATAAGTAGTGTACTTTTCTTTCAGGGGCGTCCCCTTCCGTTTAGGGCCTTTCACTGGAGGCGTCCCTTTCCGGTCTAGGCCTTCCACAGAGGGGCGGTGTAACTGTCCGGAGCTAGACCAGCAGCTGGAGGGTCACCTTTTTCACAACTAGGATGTTCTTCCGTTTTGACCAGTGACCTCGCCCTTCCGAGAACAACCTCACCCTTGACCCCCCAACCAATACCCCCCCCCACCACACCCCCGCCCGCGACCCCCACATCGCGGCCCGGGGCCCGCCCGCCCCCCCCCCCGCCCGCAGCCCGCCCGCGCGCCCGCCCGCGGCCCCGCGCGCCCGCCCGCGCGCCCCCCCGCCCGCGCGCCCTTCGCGCGCTCCCGGCGCCGCCGCGCGCCCCGCCCGCGCCCTTTCGCGCCTTCTGCTGCGCCTCTGCAGCGTCGTCCGGATCGCCCCCGCGCCTCAATTTTTTCCGATTTTTTTCGAATTTTTTTTGAATTTCATATTTCTTGTGCTCTCCATCTCCTTGGAGGATCAAGGTTTTTTTGGATTGCCCCTCTGCCACCCCCCATCCCGCAAAAAAATTCTCAATATTACCAAAGTTTTTGCGTTCCCACCCCAATGGGGGTTTCTCCATCTCTCGATCAAATTTTTTAAGGTTCCACCCTCCACTTTCACCCCCATCCCAAAATTTCTCAATATTACCAAGTTTATGAATCCTCCCCTATGGGTTTTCGAAATTCTCCATCTCCTCAGATCAAATTTTTAAGGTTCCCCCCGCTTCCCCCTCCCACTTCACCCCCAATCCCAAAAATTTTCTCGATAATACAAGTTTTGGAATCCCCCCTATGGGGGTTTTGAAACTTCTTTATATCACCTTGGAACAAATTTTTTGGATTATAACCCCTCCCACTTTCACCACACCCCCCACCTCAAATTTTTTTCTCAGATAATACAGTTTTTGGATTCCCCCCTATGGGGTGGTCGTGATATGCGCCAATTCCCGGACAAGTTTTTTGGGTACCCCTCACACTTCACATCCCACCCCAAAATTTCCTCGATAATACAAGTTTTTTGGATTCCCCCCCTATGGGGTTTTTCGAAATTCGCCATCTCCTTGTCAAGGTTTTTGGAATCCCCCCTCTGGGGTAACAATTCAAATGAACTCCTCCTATGGGGGCATGCCTTACTACAGTCTAAACTCTTCCCCCTTAGTATTTTAAACTGAACTAAAAGTTTCCTCTCATTAAGTCAAATGAACTAAAATTTCCTCTCATTTAATTTAAAATGAACTAAAAAAAGCGTTTACCTCGGCGTCAGTGACGACGTCACGCGCACACAGTGAATCAGGTCGTCCTTATAGGTACATTAAGATAATTAAGGAACATAGTAGTGACGTCACGTGATACCGCGCACCAGAGGTTTAATCTTGTCTACCCTTTTACTTACCACCTCCCAAACCCTCACACTCCAAACCATCACCTCACAATTTTCACTCATAACCCCAATTTTCTCGTTTTAAAAAACCTTTTAGTTCATTAAAGTGGGACACATCATCAAAAGTCACCACATCGATTACATCCCACTTTCGGTTAAATTTCAACTACTGCACAATTTTACTACTACGAAAGTTAAATACGGACGCCACTTTTACTTATTGAACATCTTCAAAACACTCTCATAAAACAATTTGATACTCACAAAAAAATAACCTTTAAACATTTCCAAACAACACTGTAATTACTCCAAAAACATCATTCGAACACCCCCAAATCACCTCAGAATACTCCCAGAACACCTTCATAAGTACTCTTGCACCATCATTTGGAACACCTTCATAGTACTCACAAATCATTTTGTACACCTTCAAAACCCCTTTGAATACTCACATAAACACCCTTGAACACCTTCAAAACACCTTCAAAAGCACACTCAGTAATCATTTAGAACACCTTCAAAACACCCTTGAACACCTTCAAAACACCCTTGAACACTCTCAAAAACAACATTTGAACACACTCAAAACACCTTTGAACACCTTTGAACATTTCCAAACAACACTGAAACACTTCCAAAAAAACACAATTTGAGTACTCCCAATTACACCACTGATTACTACTAAAACACCGCTGAATTCAATCAAAACACCCTTCAACACTTCAAACACCCGTGAACACCTTCAAAACACTCTTGAACACCTTCAAAAACCCTTTGAACATTTCAAACACTATCTGAGTACTCCAATTACACCAATGAATACTAACTAAAAACACCTTGAATAGCCTTCAAAAACACTTTGAACACCTCAAAACACCCATGAACACCATGATCACCTTCAAAAAAACAACATTGAACACAACACAAACACCTTTGAAACACCTTATGAATACTCTCATAAACAACCCTTGAACACCTTCAAACACTTTGAATACCCTCAAAACACCTTTGAACACCTTCAAGAACACCCTTGAACACCTTCAAAACACCATTGAATAACCTCGAAAACCAACCTATGAACACACCTTCAAAACACCTTGAAACCTTCAAAAACAACATTAGAACACACTCAAAACACCTTTGAACATTCCAAAACACTAGTTTGAGTACTCTCCCAAATAAATTTGACAACACTAATTTATCTGCACTTTCATTAAATATACAACTCAACCCTCAGTCTCCAGACTAGGCATTTCCTCGTTTTTTTACCTTTTAGTTCATTAAAGTTAGTAAGGGGACACAATACATCAGAAAAAAGATCACAAAAACTAACTCAAACACTTTTAACTTTGAAACACCCCAAAAACCACTCTCATAATCATTGAATACTCACAGTAACACCCTGAACACCTTCAAACACCTTTGAATATTCGTTTTTTAAATAAACCTAATGTTCCTTCACAACCCAAGCTTAATCATCTTTTTCGTAACGCAATACGACAACAACACCCACAACACCCCACATCCCACAACCCCCATACAATCCAAAACAATATTTGAGTACTTCCCAATTACACCCTGATTACTACGTAAACACCGCTGAATTCAATCAAAACTGCCTTCAACACCTTCAAAACTCCCTTGAACACTTCAAAACACTCTGAACCACCTTTATTTTATTTTTTTACCCCCATACCAAAAACACCTTTGAAACATTTCCAATCAACACTGAAACACTTCCAAAAAACACAATTGAGTACTCCCAAATACACCACTGAATACACTAAAACACTCGCTGATTCAATCAAACACCCATCAACACCTTCAAAACACCTTTGAACACCTTCCAAACACCTTTGACACCTTCAAAACCTCTTGACACCTTCAAAAACCCTTCGAAACATTTCCATCAACACTGAAACACTTCCATACCCAACTATTGCGAATGTTTTCACAACCCCCGTCCATCATTTACCAATATATCATAACTTTTCAAATCATAATTTCTTATATAAAATAATCACACTTACCTTTATATTCCGTAAAATCTCTCCATATTTTCCTAATTACAACCCTCCCCATACCCTCTCCATCTCACCCCGCTATTCCTTCAACATCCACTCACCCAACTCTCCCAACATACCTCTTCTGAACACACACACAAAAAAATCACATTTGCACATACACAAATGCATCTCAAATCTCACTAAAAAATCACTGTAACCAAGATATTCACACACACCCAACCTTACCTAACCTACCCTAACCTAACCAACCTAACCAAGCCTAACCTAACCTAACCTAACCTAACCTAACCAACCTAACCGTCCTAACCTGAACCTAACCTAAACCTACCGAAACCTACCCTAACCAATTTAACCCACCTAACTTAACCTTAACCGAACCTACCCTAAGACCTAACTTAACCTACCTAACCTACCTAACCTTACCGAACCTACCCTAACCAAACCTTACCTAACATAACCTACCCTAACATAACCTAACTTTACCTATTAACAAAACACTAACCAAAACCTTCCCTAACCTAACTTAACCTATCCTAACATACCTAACTTATTCCTAACCTAACCTAACTCCCCAAACCCCGATCCATCCTACACCCGCATTTCTTCACATCCACTCACCATCTCCCCAACATACCTCTTCTGACACACACACACCAAAAATCATATTTCACATCCACAAATGCATCTCAAATCCACTAAAATCACTGACGCCAAATATTCACACACACAGCACCACCTTACCAAACCTAACCTTACCTAACCTAAACCTACCCTAACCTAACTTAACAACATAACCTAGACCTAACCTTACCTAACCTAACCTAAACCTTACCTAACCTATACCTTACCTAACCTACCCCTAACCTAAACCTAACCTAACCTAACCTAGCCTAACCCTAACCTATCTTAACCTTACCATGAACCAAACCTTACCCAACATAACCCTACCTAACCTAACCGAACTCTAACTAAACTTACCTAACTTATCCTAACCTAACGCTACCCTAACCTAACCTCCTAACCTGTCCTAACCTCACCGACCTAACCTAAACCTAACCAACCGACCTACCCTAACCTAATTTAACCTAACCTAACCTTACCGAACCTACTCTACCTAACTTAACCTAACCTAACCTATCCTAACCTTAACCGAACCTACCCATAACCTAACTTACCTAACATAACCTAGCCTAACCTAACCTACTTTACTAACCTAACCTAACCTAACCAAACTACCCTAACCTAAACTTAAACCCATCCTAACCTTACCTAACTTATCCTAACCTAACCAAACCTAAACCTACCTAACATAACTAACCTATCTTAACCTAATCCAACCTCACCTAACCGCTTACCTAACCTAACCTATCTTATCCTAATCTAACTTGCCTAACCATTACCGTAACTAACCTAACCTGATCTTAATTCCTAATCCAACATAACCTAGCCGAACCTATACTAAAATATATTGAATACACCCAAAACACTATTTTGAGTACTCCAGAATTACTTGAACGACTCCCAATTTGATATACCCCAATTTATTTTGAAAACTTATTCGTAAATCGAACATAATTTTTCTTGTTGGGTACAACACACTCAATGTAGAAATATTACTCGATTTCCGAATAGAAGCACTTTCCTCCGCTCAGAGAGACATCATTGTAGGGTCACACCCACACAAGGTGTAATTGCTCTTCACACCCAAGGTAGAACATAACCACCTGCTAGTCCAACTCAGGACAGACAAACGCCATGTAATGCGGGTAACATCCAAGGAAGAAAATTCATCTCTTCCAGACCAAACTGTCTCTCCTAACCTAAACCAAACCTAACCTAACTAATTCTAACCTAACCTAACACACCTAACCGAACCTAACCTAACTCCATCAATCACCTCTAATCCTAAAACCTAACCAACGCTAACCTAACCAACTAACTCATCAAACACCTCAACCTAACCTAACCAAACCTATCCAAAACCTAAACCTAACTCCATCAAACCCTCGAATACTACCTAACTTAACCTAACCTAACCTTACCTAACCTACCGAACCTAACCTACACCTAACCTAACCAATCCTAACCGTCCCAACTAACCTAACCTAACCTAACCTAACCAAACCTAACATAACCTAACTTATCCTAACCTAACCTATCCTAACCTAACCTAAACTCTGACTAACTTTGAACCAACTCTGACACCAATGATCTTCTTCAAAAAAATGCTCTGCACAACATTTGAACACCTTCAAAAAACACCATCAAACACCTCCGAATACTCCCAAAAAAATCTACTGATTCACTACCAAATCACCACTGAATACAACCAATCACCGTCAAAATCACCAGAAACTAATTTTAACATCACCATCTAACATCTTTACTATATAGAAATCCCCTCAATCACTATAACCAAGAACTCCCTCCCCCATTTGGTCGCATAAAAAAAAAAAAAAAAGCCGGGCAAGAACACAAACCTAATACCGCAAACACATATTAACATGATCACCATCAACTGCAAACAATCTTATACACACCATACTAAAAAGACAATCACCAACTACATCACCCATTTCACTTACCTCAAAGACACTAATATCACAGAAAACAATAATTTTTATAAACATTTCACACACACACACACAAAAAACAAAATATTAATTGACAATATCTTAGCGCACGTCACCTGCACTTACCCCAACACACGATGTCCCACAACCTCACAGACCGAACGAGGTCCACGCTCCCAGTGACGTCACAACTCCCATTGTGTTACATGGTGGTATTGTAACATCACACCCTAAATCCCCCCTTGTTTCAACCTGTTTTTACCCTACATTACTAAGAACACTATATCCAAGACGATTACCAGATTTTTATGTTCCCCAACACAAGATCACAGAAAACACACATTATTATAATTATTCACACAAAAATCACGATCACCAATTCCAAATCATGTTTTACCGTCCATCTATCAAACCAAAACCCAATTTTCCACCAAACAGATCACCAAAAAATCTAAGATCATGCATCCTCAAAATCTACATGATCACTGAAAACACTTATTTTTTTAACATTCCACAAAAAATAAGACAACCAAAAATACCACAACACATCCACCAAAACTATAACATAACAAGAGCACTTTACATATCACTATCACAAAAAAAAATAATACACAAACACCCACATATTATACCATATTTCAATTGGAAATTTAAGACATGAGACAGCCACAACCAAATCAAAACAGTTCACCTCCAACAATGACATACACATCACCCTTAAAAACTTCCATCCTTATTCATTTCCGCATATCTCCTAGAGCTGTTTTAACCCGACGGATCCACCACGACGTAGGAGTCCAGAGGAACCATCACCACTCCAACACCACCTCAACACTCCGGCTCCTTATACGTCGTGGTGGATCCGTCGGGTTAAACAGCTCTATAGATATGCGGAATGAAATAAGGAAGGAAGTATTATAAGGGTGATGTGAATGACCTTAGTTGGAGAGAATGTCTTAGCTTTTGGTGTGTAGGTCTCATGTCTTAAATTTTCCAATGAAATGTATAATATGTTGGTGTTTGAGTATATTTTTTTTTAGTGATAGTTGATATGTTTATAGTGCTCATGTTATGTTAGAGATGTTGGTGGAGTGTTAGTATTTTTGTGTATTTTCATATTGATATGAGCGAATGTTTAAAAAAATATGTTTTCAGTGATCATATTAGTTTTTGAGATTGCATGATCTTAGATTTTTGGTGATCTTGGTGATTAGTGTTGATAGATGACGGTAAACATGATATGAATTGGTGATCGTGATTTTTGTGTGAATAATTAAAAAAATGTGTGTTTTCTGGTGATCTGTGTTGGGGTCAATAACATCTGGTAATCGTCTTGGATATAGTGCTCTTAGAAAAGTAGGGTACAACAGTGAAACAAGGGGATAGGTGTGATGTTACCAACCACCAAGGTAACACAATGGGAAGTGTGACGTCACTGGAGGTGACCTCGTCGGTCCTGTTGAGTGAGACATCGAGTGATGGTGGTAGTGAGGTGATTGCGCATAGATATTGTCAAATATAATTTTTATTTTTGGTGTGTTTGTGAAATGTTTATAAAAAATTATTGTTATTTCTGTGATATTATTGATTTTGAGGTAAGTGAACATGGTGATTGTAGTTGGTGATTGTCTTATATTATTTGTGGGTGTATAAGATAAGTTTTTCAGTGATGGAGATCATGTACAAGTGTTTGCGTATTATGTTTTGTGTTCATGCTTTTTTTTTTTTTATGCGCCAAATGGGAGGGAGTTCCTTGTTATAGTGATTTGAGGGATTTCTATAGAAAGGATGTTAGAGGTGAAGTAAACTTAGTTTCTGGTGATTTAATGAACGGTGAATGGTAGTATTCAGTGGTGAATTGTAGTAATCAGTAGTGATTTTTGGAGTATTTCGGAGGTTTAGATGGTGTTTTTTTTTGAAGGTGTTCAAATGATGTGGCAGAGCATTTTTTTGAAGAAGATCATTGGTGTTCAAGTGGTTCAAAGTTAGTAGTTGTTTTAGTTAGGTTAGGATAGGTTAGTTTAGGATAAGTTTAGGTTAGGTTAGGTTAGGTTAGGTAAGGTTAGGTTAGTAGTTGGGAAACGGGTTAGATAGTTATGTTGGTTTATGGTTAGGTTCGGTATGTAGGTAAGGTTAGGTTAGGATTAATTTAGGAGTATACGAGGTGTTTGATGAGTAAGGTTAGGTTAGGAATAGGTTTAGGTTAAGGATTAGGTTATAGGTGGTTTGATGGAGTTAGGTTGGTTAGGTTAGGTTAGGTTAGGTTAGGATAGAGGTGATTGATGGTGTTAGGTTAGGATCGGTTAGGTGAGGTAGGTTAGGTTAGGAATTAGGTTAGGCTTAGGTTAGGTTAGGTTAGGATAGACAGTTGGTCTGGAAATAGACGAATATTCTACCTTGGATGTTACCCGCATTACATGGCGTCTGTCGTCCTGAGTTGACCAGGTGTTATGTTACCTTGGGTGAAGCCATTACACATTTGTTGGGGTGACCCACAATGAGTCTCTCAGAGCGAGGACAGTGCTTCTATTCGGAAATCGAGTAAATATTTCTACCATTGAGTGTGTTTTTACCAACAATAAAATAATGTTCGATATCGCTAAAGTTTTCAAACTAATTTTGGATATACCAAAATGAAGTCGTTCAAAGTAATCTGGAGTACTCAAATAGTGGTTGGGGGTATTCCCATATATTTAAAGGATAGGTTCGGCTAGGATAGGTGGATAATAATAAGATAGGTTAAGTTAGGTTAGTAATGGATAGGGCAAGGTTAGATTTAGGATAAGATAGGTTAGGTTAGGTAAGGTTAGGTTTAGTTTGGTTAGGAATAAGATAGGTTAATAATGTAGTAAGGGTTAGGTTACGTTAGTTTAGGATACGTTAGGTAAGGTTAGGATATTCAGTATGGTTAAGGTAGGTATGGTTTAGGTTAGGTTAGGTTAGGTAAAGTTAGGTTAAGGTAAGGCTAGGTATAATAGGGTAAGGGGTAGTTAGGTAGGTTCGTAATGTAGGATAGGTTTTAGTTAGGTGAAGTTAGTTAGCGTAGGTGCGGTAAGGTTAGGTTAGGTTAAATTAGGTTATGGTAGGTTCGGTTAGGTTAGGTAAGGGTTAGGTTAGGTTAGGTTAGGACAGTTAGTAGTTAGTTAGGGTAGGTTAGGTTTAGGATAAGTTTAGTAAGGGTTAGGTTAGGTTCGGTTAGGTTAAGTTATGTTATGTTAGGTAAGGTTAGGTTAGGTAAGGATGTTCAGATAGGTTAGTGTTAGGCTATGTTAAGGTTAGGAAGGTTAGTTAGGGGTAGGTTAGGAAGGTTTAGGTTAGGTAAGGTTAGGTTATGTTAGGTAAGTTTAGGTTAGGTTATTTAGTTAAGTTAGGTTAGGTAGGTTAGGTTAGGTAAGGTTAGGTTAGGTAAGGTGGTTTGGTGTGTGAAAATCTTGGTTACAGTGATTTTAGTGGATTTGAGTGCATTTGTGGATGTGAAATGTGATTTTTCTGTGTGTGTTGTTCAGAAGAGGTATGTTGGGAGATGGTGAGTGGAAGTGAAGAAATGCGGTGAGATGGAGAGGGGTATGGTGAGTTAGGTTTAGTTAGATAAGTTGTAAGTTAGGATAGGTTAAGTTAGTGGTTAGGGTAGGTTTGGTTAGGTTTTATGTTAGGTAAATTTCGTAGTTAGGTAGGTTATGTAGTAAGGGATTAGGTTAGGGAAGTTCGTAAGGATAGGATAGGTTATGTTAGGTAAGTTAGGTTAGGTTAGGTTCAGGTAAGGTTAGGTTGAGGTTAAAATAGGTTAGGGTAGGTTCGGTTAGGTTAGGTTATGTTAGGTTAGGACAGGATAGGTTAGGATTAGGTTAGGTTAGGTTAGTTATGTTAGGCTCTAGGTTTAGGTTAGTTAGGTTAGGTTTAGGTTAGGTAATGTGTGTGTTGTGAATATCTTTGTTACAGTGATTTTAGTGGATTTGAGAATGCATTGTGGATGTGAAATGTGATTTTTTGTGTGTGTGTTTCAGAAGGGGTATGTTGGGAGATGGGTGAGTGGATGTGAAGAAATGCGGGTGAGATGGAGAGGGGTATGGGGAGGGTTGTAATTAGAAATATGGAGAGATTTTACTGAATATAAAGGTAATGTGTGAATATTTTAAAAAGAAATTATAGAATTGAAAAGTTATGATATATTGGAAAAAGAATGGAGGGGGTGTTGAAAACATGTCGCAATAGTTGGGTATGGAAGTGTTTCAGTGTTGATTGGAAATGTTCGAAGGTGTTTTCTGAAGGTGTTCAAGAGTGTTTTGAAGGTGTCAAAGGTGTTTTGAAGGTGTTCAAAGGTGTTTTGAAGGTGTTGAAGGGTGTTTTGATTGAATTCAGCGGTGTTTTTTAGTAGTATTCAGTGGTGTAATTGGGAGGGACTCAAATTGTGTTTTTGGAGTGTTTCAGTGTTTATTGGAAATGTTCAAAGGTGTTTTTGAAAGTGTTCAAGAGTGTTTTGAAGGTGTTCAAGGGTGTTTGAAGGTGTTGAAGGGCGTTTTGATTGAATTCAGCGGTGTTTTTAAGTAGTAATCAGTGGTGTAATTGGGAGTACTCAAATAGTGTTTTGGAAATGTTCATGGGTGTTGTGGGATGTGGGTGTTGTGGGTGTTGTTGTCGAATTTGAGTTACCGAAAAAAAATGATATAAGTGGGTTGTGATGAAATTAGTTTTAAAAACGAATTCAAAGTGTTTGAAGGTGTTCAAGGGTGTTTATGTGAGTATTCAAATGATTATGAGAGTGTTTTTGGGGTGTTCAAAGTAAAGTGTTTGAGTTAGTTTTTGTGACTTTTTTCTGATTAATTGTGTCCCCTTTAATAACTTAATGAACTAAAAGGGTAAAAAACGAGAAAATGCCTAGTCTGGAGACTGAGGGATGAGTTGTAATTTTAATGAAAGTGCAGATAAATTAGAGATGTCAAATTTTTATTTGGGAGTACTCAAATAGTGTTTTGGAAATGTTCAAAGGTGTTTTGAGGTTTTCAAAGGTGTTTTTTGAAGTGTTCAAAGGGTGTTTTGAAGGTGTTCAAAGGTGTTTTGAGGTATTCAAAGGTGTTTTGAAGGTGTCAAAGGTGTTTTGAGGTTTCAAAGGTGTTTTTGAGGTTTTCAAAGGTGTTTTGAAGTGTTCAAGGTGTTTTATGTGAATGTTTGAGAGGTTTGCAAAGGTGTTTTGAGTGTTCAAGGTGTTTAAGTGGTATTCAAAAGGGGGTTTTTGAAGGTGTACAAATGATTATGAGAGTTTATAAGGTGTTTCAAAGAGAGTATTATGAGGTGTTTGGGAGTATTCAGAGGTGTTGGGTTTTGAATGATGTTTTTGAGTATTCAGTGTTGTTTGAAAGTGTTAAAGGTATTTTTGTGAGTATTCAAGATGTTTGAGGTGTTGAAGATGTTTAAGTAATTAGTGGTATTTAACTAGTAAATATGTAAAAATTTTGAGTAGTGAATTAATGATGTGGATGAAGCGATGTGTGATTTTGATGAATGTTCAAACTTTAGTTAAAAGGGTTTTAAACGAGTAAATGGGGTTATGAGTGAAAATGTGATTTCGGGTGTATTTGAGGGTTTGCAGGGTGGGTTTTAAAGGGTTAAAAATGATTATGAAGAGTGTGTGAGGTGATTTTGGAAGTGTTAAGGTTTGTTTATTGAATTCAAGGGGACTTTTAGTCATTTAATTAATGAGAGGAATGATGTTCAACTGAGTAAGCGTACATAGAAGGAGTTCTTGAAGTTACCCCAGAGGTGATTTGGGTAGTTTCCAATGACTTGTTAGGAGTAATAGTTTGTTTTGGAAATTTGTATAAAGGGATGTGAGTATTCAAATGACTTATGAGGGGTGAATTTCGAAACCTGGGGATCAAATAAAATGGTAATTACTCGAATATGAAAATTGGAGAGTGGATTTCGAAAATGTGCGATGGGGGAACTTTCGAAGATTGCCCACTTAATGAACAAAAGGTTAAACGAGAAAATTGGGGTTTGAGTGAAATTTTGAGGGATTTTTTGGGTTGGGGTTGGGGGGGGGGGTAAAAAGGAGAAAGATTCAAAAACCTTGGGGGTCCCCCTTTTA